>VBSM01001124.1:2021969-2037171 GCA_008086735.1 Cheirogaleus medius
GTGGAAACAACCTAAGTGCCCATCAATTCATGAGTGGATTAATAAAATGTGGTAAATGTATACCATGGAGTAATATTCAGCTATAAGAAATAACGGTGATATAGCACATCTTGTATTTTCCTGGATACAACTAGAACCCATACTACTAAGTGAAGTATCCCAAGAATGGAAAAACAAGCTCCACATATACTCACCAGCAAACTGGTATTAACGGAGCAGCACCTAAGTGGACAGATAGGAACTACATTTATGGGGTATTGGGTGGGTGGGAGGGGGGAGGGGGGTGTGTATATACATACATAATGAGTGAGACGTGCACCGTCTGAGGGATGGTCATGCTTGAAGCTCAGAATTGTGGGGGGAGGGGGGGCAAGGGCATTATTTGAAACCCAAAAATTTGTACCCCTATAATTTGCTGAAATAAAAAAACAAGAAAGAAAATGTGGTATATTTACACAATGAAATACTATATAGTCTTTAAAAGTAGGACATTCTGCCATTTGTGACAACATGGATGGAACTGGAGGACATTATGCTAAGTGGCATAAGCCAGGCATAGAAAAACAAATGCTATATGATCTCACGTCTATGTGGAATCTAAAAAAGTTGATCTCATAAAAACAGTTAATACAAAAGTCAGTTATCAGAGGCTGGAGGGGGGCGTGGAGGGATGGGGGAAGAAGAGATGTTGATTAGAGGGTACAAAGTTTGTTAGACTAGAGGAATAAGTTTCAGTGATCTATTGTACTGCATGGTGACCACAGTTAATAATAATGTATTGTATATTTCAAAACTGCTAGAAGAATAGATTTTTAATATTCTCAACACAAAAGACTGATAAATTTATGAGGTGATGGATATGTTAATTAGCTTGATTGACTCTCTCTACAATATGTGTATGCATAGCTCACAACATTACATTATACCCCCATACATATGCAGAACTATTATGTCAATTAAAAATAAATTTTAAAAGTATGTGAGATAACAAATTTGTTAATTATCTTGATTTAGCCATTCTACACTATATACATATATCAAAACATCATGCTGTACACTAAAAAAATATAGAAATGTATTTGTCAATTACAAAGTAAATAAATACATAAAACAGTAGAATGCATAAATAAATTGTGGTATACTCGATGAATGGCATGCTGGCACAGTGAGTATGACTGAACTACTGCTATATGCAGCAGCATTGGTGAATATCTCAAGCATAATGTTGAAGAAAATTTTAGGCATTAACATCTATATACTGCATTGCTTCATTTTATAATATAAAAAAAGTCAAATTAAAAGAATTCAGAGTAGTGGTTACATTAGGGGTACTGACTGGAAGAAGTGAAGGGAGCTTCCAGGGGACAGATTTAAACACCATTTTAAAAAATGGTGTTAGCAAATGTATGTTACTCTGTGGATTTTTTTCAATTTTTTGCATTTTCAGTTTCCTTTACTAAAGAAAAAAATTAAAATATGTGTGAATAAAAATCAAGTTTCATATGACTTTATTCCCAGAGTACTCAACATAGTGTGAAGTCCACAGCAGTGGTACAAAATGGGAGAGCCAACACTGGGCTTCTCCCTTTCTCTGCTATCAGTGGGGCACAGTGGTGCTCAGAGCGCCCAGCCCCACAGGGCATCAGTCAGGCCAGGTGTGGGTGGGAGGTGCGGCTCCTGTGGCCTGCTTCCCCTCCACTCCCTTGGTGTCAGAGGGGCCTGGAGGGAGTTCAGGTTATACCTTTAACTTGCAGCCACAAAATGGTGTGATGACCCTTTTCTCTCTCCTCCCTGGAAACAGCTGGAATGCACACAGAGAGATCTAACACCACGCTTGGTTGGCGGCCATGAGACAATGAGAACAGGAGCCCCACTTTTACCAGGAATGTGTCAGTGGGACTGGGGTGGAGTTGCTCTAACTGCAGCTGTTTGCAACAGGACTATGTGAGTCAGTGCCCACATTTCCTGGGATGGTCTTAGTGTGAGAAGATGAACACACACACACACACCTGGACCTTGTGCTAAAATAAATAAATAAATAAATAAAACTCTGAATCTTCTAACAGAATTCAAAATGCTCAGGATATAATTTAAAATCACTTGTAATACCAAGAACTGGGACAATAACAACAGGAATGACAAAAGTCAATCACAAAATGACAACACAGAGATGAACCAAAGTTTGAAATTATCTGACAAAGATGTTAAAACATCCAAAGGTGTGAATACAATTCAATGGGAGAAAGAACAGACTTTTTGGCAAGTGGCTCTGGGATCACTGGATCTCTGCATGAAAAGAATATACTTCACACCATTCACAAAGATCAACTCGAAATAGATCACAGACTGTCAGTGTAAGAGCTAAACCTGTAACACTCAGAAAAAAAACCCACAAAAAACAAAAACAACTAACATAAAAGTAAACGTTCACAACTTTAGATTAGGTATGATTTCAAAAGTACAGGAGACAAAAGAAAAAAATAGATAGACTGGACTTTATCAAATGAAAAACTTTCGTGTTTCAAAGGACACCATCAAGAAAGTGAAAAGAAAGCCCGCAAAATGGGAGAAAACAATGCAAATCATTTATTTGATAAGAAACGTTTATTCAGAATATCCTGAATTAATAAAGAATTCTTACAGCTCAACAATAAGATAAATAACACAAATAAAAGTAGGAAAGTATTTGAATATCCATTTTTAAAATGCAGACATACAAATTATCATTAAGTATATGAAAATGTGCCCAATAATTAGTACTCAGTAGGTAAATGCAAATCAAAACCACAATGGTCATGCTAATCAGGGTGGCTAAAATCAATAGGTAGGCAATAACAAGTGTTGATGAGGATGTGGAGAGATTAAAACCCTCAGACATTGCTGTATGACTTTTGTGGCTGCAAGTGACCAACAAGTTAGAGAATACAGACTTTAAAGAACTGGTCCAGTAAAATTAATAAATAAACAGCAATTACAACAGCATAAAAGAGAAACAGTAACAAACCCTGGAGAAGAAAGGTTATCTGATGTCCAGAGTTGATAAACTGTATTACATAAAATGTCCATATTTCAACAAAAATGCTGCTTGATTCAATTTGTATGGAATGTCCACAACAGGAGACAGAAAGTAGATTAGTGATTGCATAGGGCCAGGGTGCTCAGAGGTTTGGGGAGTATAAGGGGAATAGTGAGTTAATCTTAATGGGTGTGGCATTTTTAGGGTTATGAAAATGTCCTAAGGTTATATTGCCGCAATGGTTGCATAGTTCTGTTAATATATTAAAATCATTTACATTTATATTTTAAAGTTTATGGTATTGAAATTATACTTCAATAAATCTGTAGAACACCTAAATCCAGTAACTAAAATAAAAACCTCACAGCATAGTCTCAAGAAGAGAGTGGAGATTACAGAAGATAGAATCACTAAATGTGTAGACAGATCAATTTACTTAATCTGACTAAGAGAGAGAGAATAGAGTTTTTAAAATGATAAAGAAGAGAGTTTCAGACACTTTTGAAACAATAGCAAGAGAGCTAACTTCCGTATCACTGACATCACAGAAGGAAAGGAGAGAAAGAATGCTACTGAAAAAATATTTGAAGAAATAATGATAGAAAACTTCCAGAGTTTGGTGAAAGACATACACTTACAGATTCATGAAGCTGAGCAAACTTCAAATAAACTCAAATAAATCCACACCAAGACACATCATAATTAAACTTCTGAAAATTAAAGCAAAAAAGAAAAAGAAAGAAAAGAAAGAGAGAGAGAAAGAGAGAAATTGACAAAGGTTCAAAATACAGGAATTAAAAGACAGAGATTGGTGACATGTATAAAAATCATGAGCCATCAATATGCTTTCTGCAAGACACACATCAAATACAAGAAAATAAGTTGGAAGTAAAATATAGGGGAAAACATATATTAATACTCTACAACACTATTTTTTTAAAATAGCTAGTGTGGCTGTATTGATAGATAAAGTAGAATTCAGAACGAAGGCAATGATTTCAGATAGGTAATTTGTGTAATAATGAAAGAGTCAATCCAACTGGACACATAATTATTACAAATGTGTACATTCTAAACAACAGAGCTACAATGAAACAAAAACTCATAAGATTTGAAAGGAAAAATTTATCCACAATTATCATGGGGAATTGGACACTCTACTCTCAGCAACAGAAAAGCAGCAAGGGTAGATTAGAGCTAAACCGCTAGTCAGAGATCAGCCAACAGAACCTAATTGACATATATAGAACAGTTTTCACATCCACTCCACCAACATAAGAGTTCACATTTTTTGTTTAAGCTCTCATGGATCATTTATTAAAAGAGATACTATCCTGGGCATAAAACAAACTTTGCCAGGTTTAAAAGAATCGGAATCATACAGAGTATATTTTCTGACTGTAATGGAATAAAACTAAAATCCAGTAACAGAAAGACAACAGGAAAATCTCCAAACAATTGGAATTAGGCAATAAACAGTCCTCTAAATAACCCACAGGTCAAAAAAGAAGTCTCAAAGGAAATTTTTAAAATGTAAAGAACTGATTAAAAATGAAAATGTGAAGTATCAATATCTATGTGACATATAATTTGAACTTCTAAATGTCTAAAGAAACCAGAAAAGGAAAGAACAAAATAAATTTAAAGCATTTCTATACACTGAGAATGAACATATAGAAATCAAAATTAAATATACAATGTCATTTATAATTCCTCTAAAGAAAATCAAATACTTAGGTAACAACAATAAAATATGTACAGGAACTATATGCTGAAAATCACAAAATAATGAGGGAAGAATTTTTTTAAGTCTTAAGTAAATAAAGAGAATTACCATATTCATGGATTGGAAGAGTCAACCTAGTAAAGATATCAATTCTCTTGAAATTAATATACAGGTTTAAAACCAACAAGATTAGTATATTATCAATATGCCTGCAAAATGTTTTTATAAACAAAGATATACTTATTCAAATATTTATATGGAAATTGTCTAGAAATAGCCCTGGAATAACTAAAACAATATTGAAAAAGAAATATATAGTGGAAGGAGTCACTGTATCCAATGCTGAGTTTTATTCTATAGCTACAATTATCAAGACAGCATAGTATTGGCGAGACACAGTTATAGACCAATAGAACAGAATACAGATCCTAGAAATAGCCCCACACCAGTATGGACAACAGACTTTTGACAGTGGTGCAAAAGCAATCAATGGAGACATGATAATCTTTTCATCAAATGTTACTAGAACAACTGGACAGCCATAGGCAAAAATATAAGCCTCAACCCAATACTCATTCCTTATACAAAATAAAATGAATCATAGCTTTAATGTGGACTTCAATAAAATTAAACATTTTTGCTCTCCAAAAGCCCCTGTTAAAATGTTAAAAGTTAAGCTATAGACTGGAAAAAAGCATTTATTAATATAAATCATATGTCCAACAAAGGACCCATGTCCAGGGCATAACAAGAACATCCAAAATTCAACAGTAGGAAAACAACAAACAAAAAACACCCACAGAAACCCCAAGATCCCAAGACAATCCAATTAGAAAATGGCTAAATTAAAACTACAATGAGGTGTTACCTATTTGAATAAAAAGATTTAAAAAAAATGGTGACCACACCAAATGCCTGTGCTAAGAAACTGGATTACTGGTACATTGTTGAAGGGAATATAAAATGGTACAGCCACTCTGGAAAACAGTTTGGTAATTTCTTATAAAACTAAACGTGCAATCACCACACAACCCAGCAATTGCACTGTTGGGCCTGTATCTCAGAGAAATGGGTACTTATGTTCACACGAAACTTTTATATAAATGTTTATGGTAGCTTTATTTGTAAAAACCCAAAACTGGAAACAACTTAAATGCCTTTTAATGGGTGAATGGTTAAATAAACTCTGACATATTTATACTGTGCAATGCTACTAAGAAATGAAAAGAAACCACCTCTATTCATACAAACTTGAATGACTCTCCATGGCATTGTGCTGACAAAAAAAATTACATACTGTATAATCCATTTTATGTAGCCATTCTTGAAATGACAAAATTCTAAAAACAGAGCAGATTAGTGGTTGCCAGGTGTCATGGGTAGGTAGTTACATAGGGAAGGAGGTTAGTGTGAGTATAAAAGGGCAACATGCGGGATCCTTGTGGTGACAGGAACGTCCTGTAGTTGGATGTATGGGTGTCAGTATCCTGGGTGATATCATACTGCAGTTCTGTGAGACGTTACTGTGTGGGAAGTGGGTGTGGTGTTCAGGGGATCACTCTTATTATTTCTTGCCACTGCATTTGACTCCATAGTTACATCAAAATTAAAAATTAATAATAAAAACAGCCCACTCCTTTATCTTTGCTTCCTTGGTACAGATATTAAACCCACATAAGTCCTGCTTTTATGGCCATTTCCCCCATCAGTTGTATTCCAGGATTCATGTGGACACCCTGTAGCCTAGTTTTGCTGAGGCGGTCAGTGACTATTCTAGTCGTCATACTCGTTGTTGTGTCTGCGTCTATAAGAGGATTTATGGAGATTCAAACATTGTGTCGTCATCATGATGCTGCTTTACCCGAAGTTCTTGGTTGATGTTTTCACTGTGCATATGTTACACAATTTCTTTATCCTTTAATCCATTTATGGACACTTAGATTAATTCCATATCTTGACTATTGTGAATAGTGCTGCAATAAACATGGGAGTGCAAATACCTTTTTGATACACTGAATTCTCATCTTTTCAATACATATCCAGCAGTGGAATTGCTGGGTCATATGGTAGTTCTATTTTTAGTTTTTAAGGAACTTCCATACTGTTTTCCATAGTGGTTGCACTAATTTACATTTCCAACAATAGATTATGAGGGTTCCCCATTCTCACATCCTCACCAGCATTTGTTATTGCCTGTCGTTTTGATAAAAGCCATTTTAACTGAGGTAAGATGATATCTCATTGTAGTTTTGATTTGCCTTTCTCTGATGACTAATGATGTTGAGCATTTTTTCATATACTTGTTAGCTATTTGTATGTCTATTCAAATCCTTTGCCCATTTTCAATTGGATTATTTGATTTTTTCCTATTGATTTTTAGAGCTTCTTATATATTTTAGTTATTAATCTCTTGTCAGATGGGTAGTTTGCAAATTTTTTCTTCCATTCTGTGGGTTGCCTCTTCACTTCATTGATTGTTTCCTTTGCTATGAAGAAGCTTTTTAGCTTGATGTGATCCCATTTGTCCAATTTTGCTTTGGTCGCCTGTGTTTTGCAGATATTTAGGAATTCCTTGCCCAGATCTTCATCCTGAAGTGTTTCCCACTGTTTTCATTTCATGCTTTCATAGTTTTTGATTTTAGATTTATGTATTTAATCAATTTTAATTTGATTTTTGTGTATGGTGAGAGGTAAGGGTCTAGTTTCATTCTTCTGCATGGATATCCCCTTTTCCTAGCATCATTTATTAAAGAGACTGTCTTTTCCCTACCGTATGTTCATGGTGCCCTTGTCAAAGATAAGTTCACTATAGATGTGTGGATTTATTTCTAGGTTCTCTATTCTGTTCCATTGGTCTGTGTGTCTGGTTTCATGTTAGTACTATGCTATTTCAGTTACTAGAGCTTTGTAGTATAATTTGAAGTCAGGTAATGTGATTCCTCCAGTTTTGTTCTTTTTCCTCAGGATGGCTTTGGCTATTCTGCATCTTTAGTGGTACCATATAAACATTAGGATTATTTTTTCTATTTCTGTGAAAAATGTCATTAGCATTTTGATAGTGATTGCATTAAATATGTAGATTGCTTTGGGTAGTATGGACATTTTAACAAAATTGATTCTTCCAATCTATGAGCATAGAATATATTTCCATTTTTCTGTGTCCTCTTCAACTTCTGTCATCAATGCTTTATAGTTTTCATTATAGAGATCTTTCACTTCTTTAGTTAAGTTTATTCTTATACATTTTATTTTATTTGTAGCTATTGGAAATGGGATTACTTTCTTGGTTTCTTTTTCAGATTGTTTTCTGTTGGCATATAGAAATGGTACTGATTTTTGTGTGTTGATTTTATATCCTCCAACTTTACTGAATTTGTTTATCAGTTCTAACAGTTTCTCTATTTTTTTTTATTGTGGAGCTTTAAGTTTCTCTAGATGTAAGATCATACCATGTGCAAACAAGGATAATTTAACTTTTTTTCCCAATTTGAATGCTGTTTATTTCTTCTCTTGTCTGAATGCTCTAGCTAGAACTTCAGGTACTGTGTTGAATAACAATGGTGAAAGTGAGCATCCTTGTCTTTTTTCAGATCTTAGACAAAAGATTTCCAGTTTTTCCTTATTCAGTATAACACTAGCTGTGGATCTGTCATATATGGCTTTTATCATGTTGAGGTAAGCTTCTTCTATACCCAGTTTTTTGAGAGTTTATATCATGAAGGGATGTTGAATTTTATGGAATGGTTTTTCAGCATTAATTGAATGATCATATGGTTTTTGTCCTTCCTTCTCTTTATGTTATGTATCATTGATTTCTCTTTGGCTGGGCTGGGCAAAATGCTCCCTCCATGGGCCCTGGCAGAATTGTTTCCTGTGCTGTGTTCCCCTGTGCCAGGGTGGCCCTGAGTTTCAGTGCAAAGACCCCATAGTTACTTCACTCTCGCTCCCCAGGCACACGGATTCTCTCCACTCCACTCTGTGTTCTCTCACAACACTGCGGGTGGTTGGGGGGTGGCATAGGCAATGCAGGACTGTCTTTTATACCCTCCTCACTGCCTCTTTCCTTGATATAATGTTAAAACCAGGTAGTATGATCTCTCACCTGATTTTTGGTTCTTCTGAAGGTGCTTGCTTCTGTGGATAGTTGTTGAATTAGGTGTTTGTGCGGAGGGACGATCACTGCCGGTTTCTATTTGGCCACCTCACTCCCTCAGAGATCCCTGATGTCTTAGATGATGCCTCCACCTGACTTCTCAGCTCCTCAGTTCCACCCATCCCGCTTCATGTGAAAGAGGCTATTCCATGGTTGTCTTTCTTTTTATACCAGCTACACTCTTAAGATGACTCCTTACTGTTCTCTGTGGAAGCGTATTCTTTGGGAAATTAGTCACCAGAGCTGGTGTGCGTGCATGAGTCACCTAGTGATCTACGTGATGGGTTCGGGGACTATAAGTGGGAGGAACACACCTGAGAGCAGCATCTGGCATTAAAACCTGCACCTTCTTATTGTCATCTTTGTATAGTGGATAATGAGGTTAGCAGGAAAGATCAGGGGATATTTAAGATAAAGTATCCTTACCACTCACAAGGATTCAAAGACTTCATTCTGCTGAAATGTAAGAAAATTATCCTATCTGTAAATACCAGCATTTACTCAGTCTTGCTAAACTGTGTCTATAACATTTATCATTGCGATAGTGAAATTGTTATTCTGTGCACATGTAGTTTATATATTCCTTCATATCTGAGTTACTTACCACACAAAATAAATCAGATAAAATAGAACTGCCAAATCTGATTTTCTGTAAGTATGATGTGGAAGTTAAATTAGAAGATAGAAAATGTATGCTATACAACATTTCCAAGTTCATTTTTCTTTCTTATGTTTCTGGCTAGTTTTTTAAGTCTTTCAACAACAGAGGCAGCACCTGGTCAGTCTAAAGGCAGGTTCACAGGCCAAACTCCCGGAAGCAGTTTTCTTCAATGCACACTATTAAGCAGACATGAGAAAATTTTGAATAGAAAATAAAATTGTTCTTGTGATTTCTGTTACAATATTGTTGTAAAAAGTTACACTATAATAATTATATTAAATAACCCTCTTTGTATTATTTTATCTTAATTGACTCCTCTCTTCAAGTTTTCTAAACATGAGATGGTTAGGTTTCAGGAATATGCTCTCTCTTTGTCTCTTTTTATATATCTACCAGGCCTTGCACGTTCTGACAGCTCGGGGCCGCATGAGGGACACTGTGGTAATGTGAGAGAGGCGTGCACATAAGGAGAGAGGCACACAGTTATCTGGCTAATGTTATAGCAAACAGAGAGAGAGAGAGACAGAGACAGAGACGAGACAGAGACAGAGAGAAGCAGCATGGCCATGAGTGCAATAAAAAGATTTATGTTTCTGTTCTGGGGTTTATTTATTCAACCAAAATCTGCTGGACACAGAAATCTACCAAGTAGTGTTTCCCTCATGGAGTTAATGTTTGTCATTTATCACTAGGACACAAAAGTCCACTAATTGTGATATCAAGTTCTATTTTTGGTGTTTGTGTGCGTGTGTGTTTATGTGTGTGTGTGAATTTTATCAGCTAACAGTTAGTAATGTGCAAAGGAGCAATGAAAACTCATTGTCATTATAGAATCCAAGTGAATCAATCTAAATAGATTAACACACATTTCTAAAGCTGCATTTCACATTTCAGTAGTGGTTCAGAGAATTAATTTAGTAGATGGCAACAAAAAAGGGTTTTTTTGGTAATAAAAAAGTAGAAAAGAAAAATAGTGAATTTCACAATGTAATGATAGGTATCTTTGAATAAACTTTTAAAATTAAGTGTATATTTACACTGAGTGGCAGTGAGTATATGAGTAAGTAAGTATACTACAGTAACAGTAAATAAGAACCAAAATCCACAGAATGGCATGCTATAGCATTTTTATATGGCTGAGGACATTTTGATTCCAAGTGTAAGAACTTTTAAGGAGTATTTTCCCTTTTGCTATGATTGTTATAATTCTGGTGAATGCATGAGTGGGAAGATAGTATCATTTTTACAGAGCAAGCAAGCAGTCTTGCAGAGCCTTTATTATTAATGCAAATCTATTAAGTCACAGCTTTTCAAAAAAAAGTAAAGCATCTGAATTCAATCATATTAATTTATAAAGACATTCCCCCATATAAGTTAAAAAGATGCAAAAAATACCTAACATATTTAACTGGACTATTAGTACATGTTACTAGAAAGCACATGGCTACCACAATGTGATAATAAAGAGATTTAGATACAAAAGCCCAAACATTGTCCTATAGTACTTTTGGCTTTGTAACCTTTATAAAATGCTCAAATACTGACAATTCCAAATTTTTAATAATATTGAATATTTATTATGTACTAAATAATATTCAGTATTATTTGATTAAGACTTAAGACTTGCAAGTCTTAAGAAGTTAGTATTATTCATGTCCTTGTTCCCAGATGAGGCAGTTGGTGTAGCATACATTGAGACATATAGAAAACAGATATAACATGTGATCTAAAAGCTGAACACCATGAGACCCTCTTTTATAATAATTTCTAAATCATTTTTAGATTTAAATATCTACAAATCTACAAATATGACTTTTCCTAAAAAGGACCAAATAATGAACCACTTATGCTGTTTAGACAACGTCAGTCTCTGCTGAAACCTAGATGAAAGTGGAAGTCTCTAGAAGCTAAATATGCTGGATTCGCAGGGCATGTACCAGCGAGGAGAGAGATGCAGAGTCAGCCCTGGAAGTTGGCAGAGCGCTCCCCTTGAGTCTGTGGCTGGGGAATGATTAGTGCATGAATATGAGGAAATTATGTGAAACCAGAGAAAGAACCAAGAATATTAAAAGAGATTAATAGCAGGGATCCACATAGTACTGTTACAGCTCCTGCTCCTACCAGACAGAATGGAAAACCTCATCGTTCATGATGCATCAGGTAAATCAGACCTCAGCAAACTTTTTTTCTAAGGGCCAGAGAGCAAATATGCAGGCTTTGAGGACCATGTGCAGTGTAGTATTATAACAGAGAAAATGGCCTAGAAAAGGGTAAAAATGTTTTCTGTATCTTCAAAACTCCCTTACCTTTTTTGGGAACTAAAACCTAGAACCCTGTCTCAGGCCAGTTGTCAGGAGGGGCAGCAGAGTGTCTTTTGTTCTTTGTGCCACAGACAATGGCTCAAGGGAATTGTCCAGGTAGAAGTCACAAGATTGACTTAGCTGAAGTTAGGATGAATGAGAACCTTTAAAAGCTCTGTACTTTTGCTCAGAAGCAGGACATTGGTACTTTGAGACAAGATCTGCCAGCCTTCTCATTTGCTGGCAAATTAATAAACCTCTCTTTCCCACTCCTCAAACCACCTGTCCTCATTCTTCTGATGTGGCCTCAGGGACAAGCGCCAAAATTTGCTAACAGTATTTTATTTTATATAAACTTTTTAAACTGTAAAAATTATTTTAGCTCATGGGCTGCACAAAAGTGCATAAGCCAAGTTTATAGGAATAAAAATTACCCAACATCTTCCAAAATTAACACAACAATATCTGGGTTCCAAACCCAAATGACTACACATGCAAAGATGGAAAATACAACCAAAGTTGGAGAGAAAAATCAACTAATAGAAATGATCAAGAAGTGGCACACATAACTGAAATGTTGACCAAGTCATTAAAGGAATTATTAGAACTGCATACCATACATTTAGAGGTTGGAGGAAGGATTGCCATGTTAATTACAGACAGAAGATATATAAAAGTATCAAACTGAAAAAGCTTCAAGAGATAAAAACTAATATGTCTGAGATAAAAAATAAACAAAGTGAATAGAATTAACAGTACATTAGTCACTGAAAAAGAAAAGAGTAGTAAACTTGAAGACATAGTAATAGAAACTATTCAAAATAAGAGAAAATAGTTTAAAAAATGAGCATTAATGTGTTGCAAGATAAGAAAAATCAGAGTAATATTTGTGCAAATGGAAGTTCCAAAGAGGAGAAGAAAAGAGAGATGGAAGAGGCATTTGAAAATAATGATCAATTTCTTTCCAAATTTGATAAAAGTTATAAACCCACAGATCAAGAAGCTTAATACAGCCTAAACACAAGAAACATGAAGAAAAACTACATCAAAGCAAATTAAAATCACATTGCTTAAAAACAGGAATAAATAAGAAGCTTAAAATAGCCTAAGAAAAAAGATATTATATACATAAGAACAAAGTTTAGAATAACAGCGGACTGACTTTTTGACTTACTGTCATAAAGAATTTAAACCATAGGCATTGAAGGAATATCTTTAAAGAAATAATAGAAAAAAATAATCAACTTGGAGTTCAATACCCAACGAAATATCTTTGTAAGCGAATTTGAAATAAAGACTTTTTTAAAAAGTGAATTTGAAATAAAGACATGCAAAACCTGAAAGAATTCTTCACAGACTTGCATTACAATAAGTATTAAAGAAAGCCTTATAGGCAGAACATAAAATGATAACTTATGGAAATCTGGTTCTACACAAAGCAAAGTTGAACACCAGAAAAGATAATTACTTGAGTAAAAGTCAGTATTTGATTCTGTTTAAAAGATAATTGACCATTTAAAGCAAAATACAATAGCATTGTAGTGTGGGGTTACAATGTAAACAGAAGTAAGATCTATGATATTGGAGACACAAAGGCCAAGAGAGGAGAAAGGGAAGTGTCCTTCTATGCACTGTGCTGTGTGGGAAGTGACATGTCATCACTTGACCGTAGAGGACACTGAGTTAAATTTGTAAAAGATGAATTCTAAAAATCTGTTAAAATAAAACAGAAAGAGTTGTGGCAAATAAGCCAATAAAAGGAGATAAAGGGGACAGATAAAATGTACTTAATTCAAAAGAAAGCAGAAAACAACTAAACAAGAAATAGAAAAAAAAAACTATATAGAAAAGGAGAAAAGAAAGAGATTTAAACTTTAAGTTTCAATAATAGCATTAAATGTAAAGTATGTAAATATCCCAATTACAAAACAGAGATTATCAACTTCCATAAATAAAGAAGACTCAATAACTTACTTTCTATATGAAACTCATTTTAAATATTAAGAATTGAATATAGTTTAAACTGAAGGATGGAAAATATACCATGCTAATACTAATCAAAATAAAGATGGAGTCCCTATATTAATATGTAACAAAGTTGATTTCACAGTGAAAAATATTACCAGAGATATTAGTTGTCATTTCATAATGAAGAAGGAAATATAACATCTAGGCTCTTAATATCAGAGCTTTAAAAATCGTGAAGCAAAATCTAATAGAATTTTAAGAATAAACAGGCAAATCCTCAATTATAGTCAGAGAGCTCAACAGATTTTTTCAATGATTGATAGAAAACATAGCAAATCAATAGTGATGTAGAAGAGGTGACTGGTATTAATATTATTCACTAACTTGAATTACTCGATGTTTATGAAAAGTCCACTCAACATTAGCAGAATTCATATTCCTTTCAAAGGCATAAGAATTTTACCAAGAAAGACAATATTCTTGGCCATGAAATAATCTTTAATCAATTTAAACAAGTTTAAGTCATACAAAGTATGTCTTTTGACTACAATAGTATAAAACTAGGAGTCAATAACTGAAAGGCACATTTTTTGAATCTACAAAAATACTGCTGAAACTAAGAGATCAGTATTTATATATATTGGCAAGAAAACACTAGAAATAAAAATTTTAAATAACAATATTTACAATATATAAAAATATTAAACACTTAGACTAAATATGACAAAAGGGAAAGATCTATAGACTGACAAATTTAAAACATTTGTCAGAAGCTGCCCGGACACGGGAGAGTTGGGGTACGGCTGCTGCCCAGAACACTGGGATCCTCGTGAGGTAGCACTGGCCCTAGCTCCTAGCTCTGACATTCTTACCCTTCCACTTAATTAGAGGGTGCTGGAGACAGTGCAGCTGCGGTCATGGAAAGGTCACTGAAGCAGCCACCTGCACATGACTCTCCTTGACCATTGTGCCCTTTAGGCCTGGGCATTACTTACTCCAGGCTGCAGAGTTACTGGAATATGTGCCCAACCCAGAGCGGCATAAGAGTCATACATTCCGGCTTAGGTTTACCTAACAAACAGGGTTGCTGCTTGAAGGCATAACAAAGAGTTTGATCTTCTGCACGGAAGCGAATGTTGCCCAGCCCCACAGCCCTGGGGTCTGGAGGCCACTTGATAAACACCTTGCCCTTATGGGGTACCGCCTGAGCTCATGGGATGGCTGTTAGCCGACGACGGGTAATCCCCTCATGCAGAGGGGGGTCAACCTAAGACAAGGCGCAGTCGCGGGGGGCCAGGCAGGCTGGAAGGAATGGGAACAAAGTTTCCCTTTTTGTGGCTGCATTGCTTGTCTGTGCTTCTCAAACTCTGGCTTATGG
>VBSM01001124.1:2039537-2080232 GCA_008086735.1 Cheirogaleus medius
GGCGAGCGGCCCCCCCCCACGGCGAGCCGCCCTCCCGGCAGTGCTGGGCTCACAGGGCCGCCGGTCCGGGCAGCCTGGCGTCGTGTCCTGCAAAGACGCCGCCATGTCCGGACGACGCAAACGGCAGAGACGCCAGCTGAACGGGAAAGCTGCCGCGTCCTGCCGCCGGCCTGGCCTGGCGGTCCGCGGTCAGGAAGCCGCGAAGAAAACCTGGGCCGGCTCGTTTCGTGTTTGCTCCCGGAACCGACTGCTCTTGCTTTGGAGCAGCCTCCCGCCCTGGGCCCGGCAGACCGCGCGCATCAGCATGCAGTCCCCGTGCCAGGTGACACGCGTCCGGCTGCTGTTTGAGGTGGCCGGTTCACAGAAAACGGAGGAGCAGATTCCCGGCAGTCAGTCGCCAGGGGCGCAGCTTTCCTGACCTGGCGCGACGAGGAAGGCCCCTCGGTCCTGGCACTGTAGGGGAAGTAACTTCCAAATGACCGTCCGCTTTTTGTTCCTTATTTCTGTTTTCTTCAGCCCCGGCTTCCTATAAAGCCAACGCTTCTGCTCCGCTCATCAGCACACCCGTTCTATTTTATGGAATGAGAGGTTGCCTCGCTCCACAACCACTAATAAAAGCCAATGAGATCTTTAAATCAAATTAGTTGTAATTTTGTATTTCGAATGTTCTGGCGACCTAAAAAAGGCCTAAAGGAGGCTCTTGGCAACCCAGGAAGGACGCTTGAGGCGCAGGTGGGGCCACTCGGCCCTTGGGGTCCTTCGCCCTCTTCCTCACAGAGCCCAGAGGTCCTGCGTCCCGCGCAGGCCTGGCTCTGCCCTCCGTTAGCATTCGAGCTTCCTGACTCCTGTGGCTTTGAGCGCAGTGAGGGCTCCTTTGCGCTGTGAGAGGGCGCGTAGTCTTCGGGGTGCGTGGCGACTGCTGGGCCCTGACGGAGACCGCAGTTCCAGGAGTAAGTGGCGGTCGCTGAGGCGCGCACGACTCCGGCTGTCAGGACTCACAGGGGTTGGGTCGTCCCTCTCTCACTTTAATCTTGCACACTGCGAAGGGGGAATCCCTGGCTGTGTTGATCAAGGGAACCTCAGAGCGATCTGGTTGCACCCAACCTCTACATCGGTGTTTCTAAACAGAATTTTTTTAAGATGGTAAATTTTTGTAACTGACGAATAATAATTGAATATGTTCATGGAGTGCATAGTGATATTTTGATACATATAATGTATAGTGAACAGATTAGGGTAATTAGCATATCACCACAAACATTTATCATTTCTTTGTGTTGAGAACATTCAATATCCTCATTCTACCTGTTTGAAGCTATGTAATGTGTTATTGTTAATTAGAGTCGCCGTACAGTGGTGTAGAACAGCACTTCTTATCTGCCTGCAATTTTATATCCTCTGACATTCCTTCCTTCCTCTACCCTTTCCACCTTCTATCTTCTGTTTTACTTTTTATTTCTATGAGATCAGTTTTCTCTTAGCGTCCACATGAGTGAGAACATGTGGTTTTTAACTTTCTGTTCCTGGCTAATTTTACTCAACATAGCTTGTCCTCCAGTTCTATCATGTTGTCACAAATGACAGAAATTCATTATTTTACGTGGCTGAATGGTATTCCACTGTGTATATATACCATGCTGTAGAATCAATTTCTGAAGCCCTACAGTCGGGAGCTGGACAACCATATACAAATGTCAGGGGCCAACCCTTGTGCCAGACATGCAGACCGCTCCAAGAGTTCACAAAAACGCTCCATGCCATAACAGAGATGTTCAAACTGCAGACCAGAAAAATATTTCTTGACTCAAATCTGAAAGTCTTTTCAGCTGACTGCCGTCTGGACTCAGAGACTGGGTTTATTCTTTGTTCTACTCAGTAACCGTTGTGGGGTTTTTGTTTATTTCAGTTTCTTTGGCTCAGAGGGACCCTGGCCAAAGAGCATAATCCAGCTCTGGGTAGTCTCCTGTGACAGTCACAACAGGCATCTCCCGGGTGCACTGTCCTCTCCGGAAGTTTTAAATGTCTGCATGTGACATCTGGCAAACACCACATGGTCTCTCTCTGTCTGGGGTCACAAAACCTCAAAGTTACATGAGATGACTCGTAACCTATGAATACCACATTCAGACCAGACTCCGCGAGTGGTGGTGAGCGAGGGTAGCGCAGACACCCTCAGTCTCAGCCGCACCCGGCCCTGGCGAGAGCCCCACCCAAAGGGGGCACTGCGGAGCAAAGTGTGCGGGGTAGCATTGCTTTGGAGGTGGCTCCCACGCTGGCCCGGCAGACCAAACCAGACCAAACCAGAATGGAGTCACTTCTGCTGGGTGCCACGTAAACAAAGGGAACTTTGGAATGGGCCAGTTAAAAAGAAAAAAACCCCAGAGATTCATAGCAACCAATCAGAAGAGGCCCAGCACACCTGGGCCACGTGCTAAGGAGGTCCCCTGTATTTTAATAATTTTGAAGTGACCGGTCTGCTTTTTGTCACTTATTTCTGCTTTTTTCAGCCCTTTGCTGCCTAAAGAGCCAACTCCCTCTTCTCAGCCCATCAGAACACCCGTTCTATTTTATAGAAGGATGTGTTGCCCAATTCTAGAATTATTAATAAAGATAATTAGATATTTGGACTAAATTTGTTGCAATTTTGTCTTTTGACAGATCACAGGTTGGCTATTCTCAGCCTGAAAAAATGCATAGAATGTCAAAGATAAAGCCTACCTAACACATTACAGCAAGTTCAAACATATCAAAGACAAATAAAACATTCTAAACGCTTTTAGAAAGAAGAAAAATTCACATACAGAAGCGCAGCAATCAGACTAGTATGTTTTTCATCATCTCTAATTCATTCAGCACACTGCAAGATAAACTATTATTTCACCAGGAAACAATGATAAAGTTGCCATTTTTCCCTGAAAATTGTTACCTTTTATTTCTCTCATCTAATAATAATGTTTAATAGCTCCTAAAATGTTAAATAACAACAGTGATAAACATAGTTAATTTATATTAAGTATGAGAAAAACGGAAATCAGAAAAGTTAAGCAATGTGTAGTATGTCCTGAGGACAGTGGCAAAGGCTTGGCTGGAACCAGACTCTCCAGAGTCCCTGGGCAGTTGTGTCTGTTGTGTCGCTTTCACACCGCCCTGCGATGGCCACGCCACTCTGGCGTTTCTCGGGGCAGTCTCGGGCCTCCGCGGCGGCTGAGATGCTCCGCGCTGCAGGCGGACGTGGCGCCGGGGAGGAGAGGGGGAATGAGACAGGCGCGGCGTCTCAGCTGGCCGGTCCTCATGGCCACCACCATTATCCGGCAGGAAGGAGGCGCGGGGGCCGGAGTGCTTGCTCGGCAGAGCAGCCCGCCCGGCCCTGATCCCCACAGCTGCCGGCACTACACCTTGTAGGGGCAGAATTTTACTTGTCCTGTCTTACTTTATTCAATCCTCAAAACACATTCCATGGCTAGCTTAACTACAGTTAGAGAAATTGTAAAACTTGCCTAAGCCACATAGGCAAGCATCACCAGGGAGATTAACTTTAAAAAACCCAGAAAAACAAACACCCTCATTCTTAAGCCTTAGGCTGCTGACTTCTACTTTGTTAGAGAGTTGGGTAAAAACTTTCCTGGCTTCAAAGGGAAATTTTATATAGTTATGTTAAAGCTTTATACAATAAATGTACCCATAATAATTAAAAATAAAAAATTTTAAAAATATATTAAAATGTTAGATACTCCAAGAATTTCATATTCTTTTAAAAATGCACATATTTTAAATTAGGTTTGTATTACAAATTGCACATATTATATCCAATAATTTAACTTTTAAGGTGTGCTTCCCTCACTCAAATTTATGGCATATCATTTTAGAAGGACAGTGTTAAGGTGATTGATATTTAATCATATTGTTATTATTGCAATGGAAAATGTTAATCACCTATAGCCCTGGATGCATTAACAGAATAAGCACCTTTAGACACATTAAATTTTTTAACCACTTCGGTACCAGCGTCGACTATAGTCGTCAGCCACAGATGAACGCACACAGCGACTTTAGCCAACAGCCGTGATATGAAGGCGCACAGCCGAGCGTCGACTTTAGCCAACAGCTGTGATATGACTTTTCTAATTTTTCATTTATCAAAATAAAATTGTGAACTTTTAGAAATAACATAATGAAAACATATATGTCTATGTTACCTATTCTGATTTACATTACAAGTTAAGCTGCCTGTAAAGTAAAACAAGCTCTCAGTGCTTTAAAGCTTTCCTCATCACACAAGAGCAGAACGGATCCCTCGTCAATGCGCAGCGCACACTACGGTGCGGACTGTGAGTGCCGGCTGTGGGCGAGGCTTCGGGGCCGGTGAGACCCGGCCCAAAGTGGTTAAATAATCATTTGCTTCTGAAAATTGTATTTCTTTAAATCCAGTTAATTATTTAAGTCTCCGCATTCCTATGACATGGCACAAAGTCCCACATATTCACTTAGATACACTTTATAATAAAAACTCATTTGTACCCAGCAGCTGACAAGGGTTTTAGAAAGTCTGATTACTCCACTAGCTTGCTCCGCTTCTGCGTTACCACATGTAGCTGTTGAAAGTGAGCCTTCTACAAGCCCTAAATGTCCACTGCCAGGGGATGTTCTTGTTCGCCCACATTTGCATATCCATAGACGGTAGCACCTTGGCTTTCTTTGTTTTCACTCAAGTATTCAACTTCTGTTCCCTTAGTTATGCTTTCAGACCACGACTATCATGCCAGGATGAATAGACTTATGGTTGCTAAATACAGACAGATGCTGCTATGGCAATAAATGCGCTCTATACACATCTTAGTTTTAAGCCTGACACCACTTTATAGTATGTTTAATTGTACAGTAAGACCCTTTTGTGACAGCAAAAGTCAGATATGCTTTGATGATATTAAACCTCAAAAGGAAAAGGGCAGGAGTCCCAGAGTCTTTCCTACTTTATGTAAAAGATTACATAAACACTATATAGATGTAGAAGATAAATAGATAATTATAACAAATTCAGTTGTGGTCGTCCTCATTAGTAATCTGCATTATAGAAAGTGGATAGTGGATTTCCAGTAAAATGTTTGTGCTTAATTTTGCTCTGAAAAGAACTAGATCTCTGCTAAATAGTGATGTGCATGAGTTCCTCAACCCTAGCATCTGCAATGATTTGTCTGTTTTTTTGTTTACCCATATATCCCTCAAATGTTTTATCAAAACTAAAAAATCAACTTTATGTAATTCATGCATTTTTTAGGGTTTATTAAATTCACAAAGACAATATTTCATGGATTGTAACTATTGTACACCTCTCTTCTTCCAGTTATCATAACTGTTCCTTGCAGTTTTCTTGGCAAAAGCACTCAGAGCATGGTAGACAGTCACTGTGGAGACGGGCAGACTTCTCTTGTGGCTGGTCTTGGATGTGCCTCTAAAGTTTCTTTCCCAGCTGTAGTTCTTGCAACAGGATTTTATTACATAATTTTTGCCATATCAAGACATTTCCTTTCTGCTTTTAGCTTGCTAAGAAATTTTATTTGTTGAACGTTATTGTATACTGTCTCAGCATCTATATAATATTTTCTCCTTTAGTATATAGTGTGATGAATGCAATGATTCATTTTTTTTCTGTTCTGGAGTAATGTTTTTATTGGAATCAAACCCATTTAATGAGAATGCATTACTGTTTTCAATATTCTTCTAGGCTTGCTTAGTTAATATTTAGTCATTTAACATCTGCAAATTGTTCAGTTTTATTTTCTTGTATTATCCTTACATCTTTATGTGCATTTGGAAGCAAGAATACAGAAGCCTCTTGAAGGAATCTGAACACCTTTTTTTAAAAATTCTTTTTATTTTCTGGGACAAAAACTCACAAATAAATTTTCAGAAGGAATAAAATACAAATTTGAAAGGAAATATCTTTGATTGCCATCATTTCATTTTTTAATAGATGAGTTGTTGGTCTACTTAAATTTTATTCCTGCACCAATTTTGGTGTGTTATAATTTTATTGGTACGTATCAATTAATCTAATTTTTCATCTTTAGCATATTTTGATTATTTTAAATTTATCTGCTTGCTTTATTTCCATCTTTCCTCTTATTTAGTGATTAATCTCATTAGATATTTAGCTATTAGTACACTTTTCAGAGAACGTGGCTTAATGGCTATGGTTTTTATTCTCATATTTTTTTTCCTTGCTCTCCAGTTCATCTGTTTTGGTCATGTTACTTTTCCTTATTTCTTGATTAAGTGTTTTCTGTTCTTTTTTTCCCCCCAACCTCTACAGTTTTAGACTTAGCACATTCATTTCTCTAAGTTTTCTGAGAATTTTATTCAACACTGTTAATTATCTTCTAAGTAACATTTTCACTTGTAGCATTTTTAATATTACTTTGTGTTTATATATCTTTCTTTTTTTTTCTGGTCCTCTTAACTTACAGATTACTTACTAAAATGCCATTTAGGTTCTAGCTTCCTAACTTATTCAGTTACACTTTCTTAACTTTTAATTTTATTGCTTTTTGGTTAGAGAACTTGTACTGCACTACATTGAGAATCACAGCCTTGTTCAACCCTAGAAAGTCTTAACTATCTTCTACATGAACTGCGCCCACAAAAGTGAGTGCAACGTTGTGGCTCTGGACGCTGCTTCTTTGGAATGCATCCAGGTTTCCTGCGCATTCTACACAGACACAGAGATAATTTTTGTAAGTTTCCCTTTCTGCTCAAAACGAATGTGTCGTCTCCAAAATCTAAGAGCTTGAAAATAATATTTGTATTATTTATACCATTCATAACTCTGATTGTTGTTGATCGCTGTTTGTCTAGTCTCTTAGTTTCTTAACAGGTGTATTAATATCAACAACAATTTTTAATTTATTTACTTCTTCCTATATTTATTTTAGGTGATGCTTATTTAGTTTCTATATTTATTTGAGGTTATATTTTTAAGATAGGCCACTTAAGATTTATTAATAATACACACACACACATGCATACCTCTACGTTGCTTCTAACAATAAAAAATCATTATAGAAATCATTTGTTTTAATTTTAAAGATTTAAATTGTACAGGGCACTGGGAAGAACCTGGCCCCATGTATGCAAACACTGTCTTCTTATGTGTGCCATGTTGAAGAACTCGGTCTGTATTAAATATTTTTTTGAAAGTTCTATTTGTACAACCTTGGCTATAAATAGGCTTTCACATTTTCTATAGTTCTCAACTGCTAAAGTTTTTATTCCCAGATACTTAAAGATGCAAGAAGGCTGATGTTTTGTTATAATATTTTTAATAAAGCATTTACCAAATGTTTTTCTATAAACACAAATAAACCAATGAAACTCCTATTGGTTTTTACAAAAATGTCTTATTTTCAGGAAGAAGAATTAGATAAGCATAAAATTACACTCGATAAACTTTGTTCTACAATAAAATGTTACTGTTGAGGGGTTTTGGGGACTCTGTCACTTCTAGGCATTTGTCGAACCTGGCTGCCCAGATGTCTCCAGCACACACCGCTGAGACGACCGGGCGAAGTGCGCTTGTCCCCAGGGAAGGGGTCCCGCGCACAGCCCGGGGGCCTGGGAGGCGGCGGGTGAGGCGCCCACTGACGGGGAACTGGGCGTGTGCTTTGACCTGACTTTCAGAGCAGTGACTTGAGTCGGGTGGGTGAGGACCATGATGCAACAGCTCAGGATCTGTGGAAACGGCAAGGTGAGGAGCTTGAGGAGAGGAATTCACGGCATCTTCCGGCACAAGCTGTCCTTAGATGCTTCCCAGCGAAAGCAGCGGGACTGTCCCGACATTCCCGAATGCGCCAGCAGACGGCTGCCGGAGCTGGCCGGCCAGGCTGTCGCAAAGCCACCTCACTGCACACGGTAAGGTGGGGCTCGATCCTCGGTGTCCAGGCTGAGCGTGGGCATGGGCAGTTTGGGTCCTCAACTGCACTCCCTTACTATATCAATGTCTTCTCATGCCTTTAGTTTATTTCAGAGGATATATAACCCACCAGTCCTTGCATTTGGCCCCTTCATTATACAAAAGCGCCTAAATCACTCAGTAACCTTGCATTTCGACTTGCATCCACAGACGTGTAACTCCTGTGCACATACGCCACAGCGTCAGCGCCCACACACGGAGAGAGCCCAGCCCAGACACGGGTGTGCACGGGTGTGGCACATGCCACTTGCACAGGCTTGCTCCGCTGGTCTCCAGTGTCTCTTGCAATAACCGCTTGTTCTTTCCCCTAAATCCATATAAAAGCCGTTATAATTTTAAGGTGGTTTTTTTTTCCTTTTGCTCTGACTTTCTGGATCCTGAGTCTTATCTTATACTTTGAGCGCCACTCAAACTGACTCAAGAAAAACGTTATCACACCAATCAAACAAATGTCTTGTTTTATTTTATTTTAGAGAAGCAAACTAATGTTTTTAGACTTTTGGTGTTTTGAGAGTGTTGTTAGAAGGAAATATTCAGCTTAATACATTTTTCAAGTTTTGAACTAGTCACATTATTTTTTCAACAAATTTCAGATATAAGTATGATTATTTACTTGTTTGATCTTCTTGGAGTTCATACTTCCTACTCAACAACAATCCTCAAACATGTAGTTGGGTTTTATAAATCCATCATTCCAAATTGCTCAGAAATTTATTTAAATATTTTGCTTTTATAGAGAACACAGAAAAAATGGTTCCTTGATTCCATGTCAATGCAGTATTTATTTACAGAAGTGTTCAGAGTTTACGGGAGCTGCCTACAACGGGCCTCATTTGTCTCCCAGGGCAACGCTGTAAGGCCAGGAGGGCACAGTGACCGTCTTTATGTCGCGACTCTACATGAGGATGCCTCTGCCCTGAAAGATTAGGTGATTTGCTGAAATTCTGTCCAAATTCTCATAACAGATACTTTGCAAAGCTAAAACTGTGTATTATAATAAATATTTGTTTAAAAAAATTAAACACTGAACAAGATTGGGCACATATACTTTCCTCATTGTAAACCTGCTCTCCAAATTTCAAGAATTTCCCTTCACAGGTAATAAAATAAAAATGAGCAGTATACCCTATTCTTCAGGATTTAGATTATTCTGAGAGGTTTGAATGAAGTTTAGAGAAGAAGCACATTTTCCCCTCAACTTTGTGTGGTTTGATTTATCCAAATATACTCAAATGTCCACTTTGTTAGATTAATGTCTCCATTAGAATCCTACATTTTGAGCAAATGTCCTCAATTTTGGAAAATTGTAACAACTGAAATCATTAAACTCTTTAATTCACTGCCAAGCCAGAATACAACATAAGACATTCCTTATTATACCATTGTTTACTGTTGCCTCATATATTTCAATGCCTCACTTTTAATTGCTATTGCTTTATTCAGAAAACATCCCTCACTTTATGTGCTAACATAGTCAGCATGGCATTCTCCCTGGAATGTGTTGGGTTACATTAAAAAACAATGATAGAAATTACATGATAAATATTTGATATTCTGGTTTCATATATTCATAGCATTTATCTTAAGAGCTATTATAAAATAAATGCATGCCTCCAAAGTGTCTCACTTACAGTGTGAAGGCAGTCCAAGAGTCCATTTATTATTCATAATAGTTGCAAGCACACCGTTCTGATTATTGTGACTTGATGGTAAGTGCAAGCATAAATGATTCTAGATGCTTAAAAGTATTGCTGCAGAAGTTAAATCACTGAAGATTTGCCTTATAAACTTGTAAATGCATCCTCAAAGTAGGATTGATTATGTGTAGTTAAAAAGTGTGGATTATTGTAGAGAAATCACATCCACTGCCAATAGGAAACTTTAGAGGTGGCGTTGAGGCCACTGGCTGTGAAAGTGAAGACAGGAGCCTCCCCAGAGGTGTGTCGCTAGCACCACTCATGGCCTCCACAAAGAAAGGTACGGCTTATGCTGCCCTCAGGGTCACCTCCCTCCAGCTGCCTCTGCCGGTCCTCAGACACTGAAAATCCTCCTGTGCAGGAGTTGAGAAGGCGTCAGGAACATGCCTAGAGTGATTTTGATACTTTGGGGACCCTGTGGAAGGCAGAACATGTGGTTCAAAGGGGAAAAAAGGAATCAAAATTGTTTTCAGTTTACCAAATACCATCCCCTGGCCTGGCTCATCAGGTGTGCTGGGCGGAGAGGGAGGACAAGCAGGGGTTGGGGGAAGGGAGCAGACAGGCAGAGGCAGGGAAAAAGGGAAAGCGCAGGCCCCTTCCATGCTCCCTGAGGGCTCCACCTACTTGGAAGCCAAGAGTGGAATTAATGCATTATTTTCCCTGTGCCCTGACCTGACACACAACCTAATGGAACCAATAAACTTCCTCAAGCATCTGTCTGCTCAATTTCAAAGTTGTGTCTCAGACACCAGAAGAAATGGACCCAAGCTTTAAATCAAGTTCATTGCCTAAACCCCTAATTTTACACTCTAATCACATTACCTTGTACTTGCAGAGATAAATATCTTATTGATTCTCTCCGACAACTTTACACCTTTAGTTTACTTTACCTGTATCTACAGATGGGGTCTGAACAGAAAGTGATTATAGTTCAGGCCACCCACATGTGACTGGGTAAACTCATCCAGTTGTGTCCAGATGAATTACATTAAAGTGATCTGCTCTTCCATGAGCTCCTATAAAATGTTCATTGACAAAGTTCCAGGTATGAGGTATGTCACTGTCATTTAAAAAAATCCGTTTGGAGAACGCAAATCCCATTCTGACCAGTTACTGAGAATGCCTTTGGACATTTTGCTGAGATTGCAGGGCTATCCACGTCTGGGACATGACTGGCACGTGGCTCTTTGTGTATCTGAAATGAAACGCCATCCAACCAACCGGGAGAGCTGCTCTGCTGAGGGTGACTCTGCCTCTCCTTCGACACTCCTCTCTCCTGGGCGCATTTCTCTCAGGCCACAGTGGCTGCTCTTTCCTTGAAAAGCCCAAACAAGTTTCTACCTTTGCATCTAATTTCCTTTCTTCCTGGTGAGCGTGTCTCTTGTCATGTACGCGTGCTCATTTCCATCCCAGGTCATGCAACTGCCCTCTCCAGGAGCTCCGGCGCCCATGCAGGACTGCTCCGGCTCCTACCGGTGAGTGCTTCGTGCTTCCTTGCTGCGCCTCCCTCCCCGTAGGAATGCAGGGACTTTGGCTGCAGAAGCACCTTTGCCTTATTCAGCCATGTGTTTCCCAGGGAGAGTTGATTTAACTGAGATGTGGGTCTTTTCACTGAGGTTGTCCTGGACTTAATTCCTACAATTTGGAATCTCGTACATGGTCCCGTTATTGCACCCTCTCCATTCTCCTCCACCTCTGCGTGAAAGCTAAGCGAGTCTCATCTGCCCAAGTCTCACCTGTTTGCAGTATGTTTTCCAAGCCCCTCACGCTGCGACATCCCTTGTCCTAAGGCCACGGCCTCAGTTAGCATGTGGTCCTCCTCTGGCTATTTGGCAACAGACAGCCGCAGTTTTCCTCCTGCATAACAGAGTTGGGCTGCTGTCCAGTCTGTGATGTCTAGTCCGTTTCAACGGGTGTCAGTAACCATTGTCACGTTTTTAGGTTTATGTTACAGCGATGTGCCTTTTCTGATACACATGCCTGTATTTGCTAAGGTACACCAGTTTTTCTACCAAACATAAGCATCCTGCAGATTTAAAGGATTAAATATTTGTTTCTCTCTCACATAACGGTGTAATACAGGCCTTGCTGGACGGACTGAGCCACGGGCAGACCCCGGGGCAGACCCCGGGGCAGACCCCAGGAGCACGGGATCAGGGATCCAGGGTAATCCTTCGCTTGGACAGCCAGAGAAAAGTGGACAAAGAGTAAGGAGGCCATGCCTGGGGACTTGGCGGGAAACCACGGTGGCGGGGCTGTCTCTCCTGTTCCAGGACCCCTGCTGAGTGCTGGGGAGGGAAGAGTCAAAGTCTTGCTATTCCTTGGCTTTTTTTTGAAGGAAAAAAAAATGATGTGAATTTGTCATTTCTGTGGGCTTTACCTCTTAAATGCACACTGTGGTTTAGTGCTTTGGTGACCCTTGACTTATCACAAAATGTAATTTATAATTAATTGACAGACATAGTTTCAGCCCACCGTAGGTATAGCCAGGGTGTATTTTGATCTATGCAAAATTTTAGATATTCACTCAACAAACCCCTTGCCAATGCTTGCATGTTGTCTTCCTTTCATTATCCGCTGTCTCAGTTATTTGCCAAAGTCTCCGGGCATGTGCCAGTGGTATCTTGGCGTCGTTTGGAGCAAGGCCAGGGGTTTCTGGCCGGCGGGACTGTGCAGCTGTGCCGGGGCTGCGCTTCGCCTCCGCGAGTCGCTCCCGATGAAGCGGCGTTTATGTCAGAGGTAAACACTTCGAAAAGTAAACTTTGTGGGTGTTAGTATTATGTTTTTGATAGTTGTGTTTTTACTTAGATTTTTTTAGCATCAATTTTGAGTTAATTTTTTTAATAGTTTTGTTTGGAGAATTTCTAGGGTATTATGCCACTAATGATAATTATTTTTATGTATCTTAGGGCCTCTCTAATACTGAAGCTGAATCAACACATTTTTTTCAGAAAACCTCAGTATTTTAAAATATTTTTTCTGCTATACTTAAGCCATGTATCCAAAAATAAAAAGAAAAATAAACTAGGATACCATTTTGTTCATTGATTAACTTTTCAGGGCAACTGGGCTGAAGTCTGGAACAACATATGTTGAAAGACATAGCTATAAAATGGAACATTGAAGTACAGTAGGTGAAAAAGTGTTCTAAATGATCTTGAGCAGGAAAAACAAAAGGATAATTGAACAATAGCATAGGAAAGAGAAAAAAATACAAATGTGAAAGGTCAAGTCTAGAAAAAATTGAACAAAATCTTGAGAATAATTGTCTCTGTCCTTCCTTTCATTATTATCTTTTATGAAGTGTCTGGGGATTTTATTTGTAATATTACACATGTGACATTTAACAGTTCTTGGCATATTTTTCCTCTTCAGTGCTTGGCTATTGAGGCAGTACAATGGTCCTGTACGTTTCCAAGGTAATTCCAAGATGTGTGGGCCACAGATTGCATAGAAGAAAGACAAAAATGGGAACTTTCATAGCCAGCAGTGAAATTCAAAGACATGACTTTGCATGGCAATGTGTAGTGTGATAAATAAAAGTCACTGGAAACAGAAAACTGGAGTGAAAAGGGGGGAGTGAATTGCTAAGATCTGATGTGAGAACATGTTTTAGCAGTGCAGAGTGGAGTCACCGACATCAGTGTGAATTGCTGACTCGCTTGTTAGCAAAGGCCTCCTTTCCCATCTCTAGCTTACTGTAGGTGACATCCCTTCCACCACTGTAGTCACCCTAGCGCTCGTTTGGGCCAATCGAGCAGGCCACTACAGCCAAGGCTTGATATCTAAAGTCATTCTCCACCGAAAGGTACAGGGACTCTTGGCAAAGAAGGCATCCAGAAGAGAGGGCTGTTAGTGGCCAAAGTGACCATGTAATCTTCTAAAAAAGAAGTTGTGATTACAATTTTGGAGCAAGTTTCGCCTTAGGCAGGTCTGTGAGCAATGCTGGTGCAGTGTGGTGGGTCGATTGTCACACACTTAGGACTTTAATATTTGGGTTTATTAAGCAACTCAAATTATGCAAATCCTCTCTTGTGCCCTAGGATATAAAAGACCAAAAAGGCCATTCTCATAAGTCTGAGGCTACGATATTTGTGTGACTGGTGTATTATTATATCATCCTTTGTTGGGTTATGAACATGAATCTTTCCTTCAAGAACTGTTCCCCTAAAATGTGATGTGTAAATCTTACCTTTCTTTTGTTGAATAGTAGTTCACATAAAAATGAATTGCTAGAATGTATACATTTTTAACCAATTTTAAATATTAGAAATTACTATGCCATTATTTAATACCCTACACTATTTTAAGATTTTAACATCAAACCTTTCCTTCAAGCCTTGTCTCTTCTCTCTCTCTCTCTCTCTCTCTTTAAATAAAAAGGAACACCAGTCTTCTAGGCATTAAACCTTGGAGGGGAAGCTTGAAGTTATATAAGAATGTATCAGTTATCCTTACATGTGATATATAGTCTTGTCATTGAAAGGGGTTAAGTTGAAAGACACATATCCAAAGAAGGCATTTGATTCTTTAGTGAATTATCATTTTCTTATATAAAGGTGCCTTTATTTGGGGCATAGATAATGAAATTTATGGGGATGCAATATATTTACTTGTATTTTTAATACCAAAACCATATATTTAAATAGCATTATATTTCTAAACATGTGTAATAAAATATCCTTTTGTTTAATTAAAAGATGGGAAAATAAAGTCCAGCAAACCAAACAAATACAAAATTTTAAATTTCAATCATCTCTATTGCCTTCACTACTTTTATTCTATTATTTTTCCTATTAAAAACCTCAAAAAACTGCATATCTATATCATTCGCCACCCAGCTGATGCTCTGTCGTATCAATGCAGCACATTTCATTGTTCATTTGCCTACCAGGCAATCATTTACTCCTTGTTTCGTATTGGCCCACAACTGGCCCCGTAAGTGCTCGTCACACCCATGAACCCTGATGCTTCTCTAGGGTAGAGGCTAGAACTGTACTTGCAGGGTTTTAGCGTATGCTCAACTTCAGTTTTACTGATTTGTCCGAATCATCCCTCAAAGTGACAGCACAGTTTATGCTGTGGGCAGAAAGAACCCACTTCCTCCATTTGCTCCATCCCCAACGCTTAACAATATTAAGCGTTCAATTATGTCAACAACGGGGAGAAAACTTCAGTTCATTACAATGTTAAGGTCCAACGTTCTTTTAACTAATGAAATTGAGCAACTTTTTGTTGCGGTACCAGTCATGCGTTGTGCATTGCTGGCTCCTATCTTTTGCCCACTTTTTAACTTATTTTTGATTGCTTCTAATTAACTTGAAATGTCCTAAGACACAATACTAGGAGTAAATCCCTCATATATTCATATATTGAAAATATTTCACATTTTCCTTTTAGCATTTGCAACTAAATGTTATTTTGTGCTGAAAATATTTTACAATTGTAGCTGTAAATTTATCTTGTTATTTAGGATTATTTTGTAGTGTTTGAGAATACATCCTAACCCAAGGTATTAGTTTCTTATTTGTTTGTTTGTTTGTTTTAGAGACAGAGTCTTGCTCTGTTGCCTAGACTAGAGTGCAGTGGCATCATCATAGCTCACAGCAACCTCAAATTCCCGGGCTCAAGCGAGCCTTCCTCCTCAGCCTCCCGAGTAGCTGGGACTATAGGTGTGTGCCACTATGCCCAGCTGATTTTTCTATTTTTTGTAGAGATGGGGTCTTGCTCTTGCTCAGGCTGGTCTTAAACTCTTGGCCTCAAGCAATCCTCCCGTTTCAACCTCCCAAAGTGCTGGCATTACAGGTGCGAGTCACAGCACCTGGCCCAAGATACTATTTTTTATAGTGATATTATTTTGTTTTATTCATTTATGTCATTAAGGCATGTGTGTGTATGTATGTGTATGTGTGTAGACATAAACATAGTATAAAATTTAACCCTTTTTGATATAGTGTTATAAATTGGGATTTAATTGTTCCCAATTTATTGGAGAACATAATTTTATTTTTTAAAACATATTCTAATTCCTATTGCATGATACCTGGTTGTTTAATCACTCACCATATCTCTCTTTATTTCATTTTGAATTCAGCTTATATAGAATGGGGTGGACTATTTAGCTGCACAGTCCCAGTGGGATCAATGCTAAGAACAAAGAATGGCAAACTACTGATAATGAAAATAATAATTCTTCACAGTAATCGTGTTGTTAGTGGTGGCATTGGTATTTTTATTCTCAGTCTTTGATACAAGGGTGTGAGATAAAGCTGATTTATATTGGTGTCATTGAAAACCATACTTTTCCACAAGGGAGGAAATAAGGTGTTGATATAAGGTAGATGAGGTTATGGAAAAACACTCTAGTCCTGAATTTGAATTGCAAGTGTCATTATGAATGTATGATGTATTTTTTGTCAAATACATGCACACAAAACACTTTTCCTGAGCTGGGAGGAAGAAGCTAGTGGCACAAAAACACCCTTGCCAAGGACAACTGGAAAAGCAGAAGAAAGCACATGCAGACGCTTCTGGAAAGCTCTGAGCTCTGCTAAATTAACTCATGGTAAAGGACTGAGAATCTAGAGAGGGACGAAGCCTTCGCGATGAGGTCACAGTCTTCTCTTCTTCTCCCAGGTCATCCGCAGATTGTGATCACCACTGAATATCCAGATTTGCACCAGGAGATGCTGATGGCTGGGAACAAGAAGCCCATGAAGCTCGTCATCTCTGAAAGCCAGAGAGAGAAAGATGGAGCCTGAAGGCATTTTCCCCGGGGCATTTGCCAAATGCTGAAGCTGTATGGGAGGGGGATGAAGGCAAGAATCTCTGAGAAGCAGTTCAGAGCCTTGGAGGTCTTGGGTTAGGGTTTAGGGCCGCCCAGAAAAGAGTCTGGGGTTTCATGTTTCATGTTCCATCCCTTGGAAACATTCAAGAACCTAGTAGTTCTCCAGTCTAGCCGGAGGTGCGTTATCTTTCTCCAAGGTTTGGGCAACATGACCGTCCACACCTAGGAGGGTGCGGTCTGGTTCTGCAAAGGGGTCACGTGCTTCTGGCACTCAGAAACCCTGGGGAATGGGTGGCGAGCCCTCTGCAGCAAGAGTGGTTTTACCTTGCTCTTGTTTTCTCTTTAAGAATGTCACTGTCTGAAACAATGAGCATAAAGATCCACTGTTGCTGCCTCTGTCCTTTACTTCTGCCATCACCTGCATCCATCCAGAGGTCTGTAAAACATCTGGTAGGTTCTTTCAGGCTTGGCTTCGTTATGGTCCAGTAGTGTCTGCTGAGACCGCCTACTTTCACTGTTATCGATTCTCTAATTAGAACACAACCATTCCTTTAGAGTCATTTATTCTTTCACAGGAAAAGTGGATTTTAAAAAGACTATTTTTCAAAAGAAAAAGAAATAAGCTTTTCTAAATTATATGGAATAATTCTCTGAACACTACTGAGGATGCAGCTGGAATTGTAGCCCATAAATCTGCAGTAGCCACCAATACAAAGGGTGTGTGTGTGTTATTGTTGTCATTGCACTCAGAAGAGAAAGAAGGCACAAAAAGACTGATGCAGGATGAGGGATCAGGCAGGTATGAGACAAGAGAGCGGGAGGGCAGAAAGTCGACTGTTGGTAAGTCACTGATGCAATCATAAAGGAAGATGAGAGCGGGAAAGCCCAACCCAGTGGAAATAAAACAGAGTCCTTAGTACAAACCAAGGGCAGATGAGGATGTGCTTTGCTTATTATTTATGGCTGTAAACCCATATATTTTTCTTGAGACACAACTTCAATCTCACATTACACTGGACTACTTCACCTGGAAGATTTTGGGCTAGAAAACCCTCCCTGCAAACTACTAACACATCCAACATAATCCCACGTTGATTTAAGGCTTAATAAAGGTATACAATATATGGCCAGTACATTAAATTTCTAAGGAAGTGGCATTCTCACATATCAACAACTTGAAAGGTCTACCCACAGAGATTTATTTCAAGGAAAAAATGAGTGTCATTGTCATTACGTGAAAAAACCAGGGGTTCCGTTCCCATCCAGTGCACGCAGGACTGTGTCATGTGAAAGCATCACTAGGAGCTGTGCTTGTTGATCCAGAATTGATTCTGGTGTTGAAAGTATTTTAAAGCAATGGGGGGAGGGACTATTAAAGTAACTGAAAATGGCTGTCTTTCAAGAATCTGTATTTTAGAGCTGAGAGAATATTAAAATCTCAACTAATATCCATGTAATAGCCAACACTCAGCCATGATGAGCTCTGGAGATTGCTGCTGGAAACACACATGCTTCCTGCTCTGCCAAATAGCTCGTGGCATAGGAAGTGCTCCCAGCAGAAACCACTAGGAAAGCCAGATAAAATACAGAGAAAATATATTTATGACCCATTTATCAGAGATATTGAGAACAAACTTAGTAAGAGCTGTGATTAACATGTTCTAGAATATAAATTACAACACGAAAAATGTAATAATTAAGGACTCAAGGGATGAATTTCATAGCAGAATGGATATGGCAGGGAAGAGAATTAATGAATTAGAAGATAGGTAGTGAAGGTGTTTTCAGTAAAATCTATTAGAGTTCTTCAGTTACTACCATGTACAGTGAATGTAATGTAAAAAAAAATAACTGAGGTTGTACATTTCTACAACCTCTACTTGGTTGTAAAGAATGCATACTTATTTTTGTATCTTTATAATCACCCAGATTCTTTTTTAAAAATGAAAATTATAAATACTTCTAAAACACTAATTCTTTGAATATGTATTTACAGGCAGCATGCATTATTACTGTTTCAAACAATACTTCAGAGAAACAAATCTAAAATATATATAACCAAATGCTGATCTACTACCTAAAACAACTCACTCAGGTTTTCATCACTTTTATATATGGAATAAGCAAATTTTTCAGGCTTGAGTGATATTTCTCTTGACCATTCCATTTAATGATTGAATGTATTTTTTTCCCTTTGAGACATCTTTGAAGTATCCAGTTTAATTATTTACCTTTATCATAATTTTTTTTACATAATCTTCCTTGTTCTCTTTATAGCCTGTTGTTTCCATTTACTTTTATTTTCTGTTCAACTTATAGCTCATGTCTTTGTCTTCTATTAATATTTTTCAATCAAATTCTGCTAAGTTTTCACTGTTGTTAGGCTCGGCTTCCATAATGAAATACCATAGACTGAGAGGCTTAAACCGTAGGACTTTCTCTCTCACGGTCCTGGAGGCTGGGAAACCCCAGGCCGAGGCGCCAACATGGCAGGTTTCATTCGGAGGCCTTCTCTCCTGGCTTACGGGCAGTGCCTCCTTGGTGCGTACTCGTACAACCTCCTCTTGTCCCACTGGGATACATAGTTTCTTCCTCCTATGATAGGGACATTAATCCCCATATCGGGGCCTCACCCTCATCTAAACCTAGTTATTGCCCAAAGGCCCTACCTCCAAATACCACCACATGGGGGTTTGAGCTTCAACATATGAATTTCAGGAGGATACAGACATTCAGTCCATAACATCTCTTTAGGAATTTGTCTTACTCTCTAAATTTTCTAAAATTTAAATAACTCAGACTGTTAATTGTTCCAGTCATTATCCATAATAGATTACAATTGGAATCCTCCCAGACTTGTGCAGCAAAAAAGAAACTAACCAAGTTACTTTGGCCCATTTAATGAGTCTAGTAAAGTTGGTGTATTTGATTGATTGACTGATTGATTGATTGAGATGTTCCTTTGTTGAGGGAGCACTTTTTGGTGTTCAATTTGAATATTATTATTTAATTAAGCTTCAATCATTGTGTGGGTCATTGAACAAGGTAATGTTTAACATCTCATGCAACTGTTAAAATCTTTGATTTTGGATTTATTGAGCACCTATTATCTCCACAATATTATGACTGCTACAAAGGATCCCTGGGAGGATGATAGAGAAAAAACAATGAAAACTAGAACTAAATGGAAACAGGGCAATGGATGGATATTGGTGAAGTATTCTTTACCTGGAAAGTTCTAAGAAGACATGAAATATTTTTTTCCTCAATTTCAAGAGTCTAGGAATAAACTGGTTATATTTTAGCATGAGAAGTTTATAGTTTATGAAATATTAGTAACATTTAATAAAGTTCTAATTTTATTTGATAAATTTGAAATAATACATTTGATTAAAATATAGTTTGCAACAAGAGAGTGGCCTTAAATATTAATAAACTATATGAATGTTTACATGAGAATTTATTGCATGCAGTGCATATTAGTTAGAAATAAACATTCTGGGCTGTCTTATAAGCTTTGGTTGAGGTTAAATAATTAATTAAAACTTATCAAAGCTTAGGCCGGGCGCGGTGGCTCACGCCTGTAATCCTAGCACTCTGGGAGGCCGAGGCGGGTGGATAGCTCAAGGTCAGGAGTTCGAAACCAGCCTGACCAAGAGCGAGACCCCGTCTCTAAAAAAAAAAAAAAAAAAAACTTATCAAAGCTTAATTAAATCATTAGATTTAAATGATACATGGAAATTCAAGCATTATCTCATCAATGTAATTCTGCAAGGTTTAATATATGCCGACATATTAAAATTATTTGTTAAATTACACACAAGGGTTTGATTACTTTGTTTTAGCCTGGGATAATGTTGACACTATCTTCAGAGATGAAACTGAGTTAAATGTAAAATCTTTTGCAACATAGATGCCCCAAATCTCTTGATCATCGATAATTACTTTTCCTTTATTATAAATGCAATGACTTGAGATCTCCATCTACATTCAACAACAAGAAACTCAAGTTAGTTTCCCCTGGAGTAAGGTTCAGTTTTCTTATAGAGTGAGGCAGGGAAGGAGATGCCCCTTTGCCACAACCGCCATCTGCGCCTCTTGATGGCGCCCTGTTTGGCTCTCTCCCCCGTGACCACCGCATGCTGGAGACTTTATCCAGGGCCCCAGATGCCCATATACTCTCCCTTAATTTCACCATTCCACGGGTATCCAACAACAAATAACTGTTCCTGTGTATTAGTGTGGAGGAGGGACACATGTGCTAGAGATCATTCGTCCAGAATGGGGAAAACAAATGTCACTCCTTCATTTGTTCATCAGGTGCCTACCACGAGTGAGCCCCCTGGTGACAATGTCCTAATGACAACCATTATCAACTTCTGCAGAGAAGAAATCGTTATATGACAATCATAGGGTAAGCGTCATAAGACTTAGGTCAAGAGCTGGGTGCCCCACTTACAAGCTGTGTGACCTTTAGTCAGTTATTAGTTAGTTACAAATTTCATAAGCTTCAAGAATATCTCTCCTATTATGTAGCAATAGTGGTAATAATAACCTATTAAGAGTGTTAGGAAAACTAAAGGAGAGGTAGGTAATCTTAGCACAGTGTCTATGATTAAGCATTTCATAAATGTTAGCTGCTATTATTGTTTCTAGTTTTCCTGTTATAATAAGAATTATAATAGATGCTAGATAATTCCTTTTGATCATTGGGTTTTTCAATTACCTATTATATTAGTTGCATGCATAAGTAAGTTGAACAGTACCACTGGCTATATTCAGCACAGAGTTCTAGGAACTAGGTACTGCAGACAACTAAAAAGCCTTGGAATCAAAACTAAGTATCCAATCCTGAGTTAAGCAGAGGAATTTGCCAGGTTGATTCAGAAAATAAATCTCCAAGTCAGTCCATCTTGTCCACACAGGAACACTCTGGAGGTTCCACACCTGCAGTGATAGTCACTTCCAACAGCCCCCTTCTTTGTTCATGCTCCATTTGGGTCCTCTGGGGTTATCTCTTCTGTTCAGTCTTGCTTCTGCCTTTGGCTCAACTTACCAAACTTAGTTTTTCAATCTTGTCTCTGAAAACCTTGGCTCCAACTCATGCTCTGGCTCTTTCTAAGGGGACTCAGCGGCCATGAGGAGGATGCTGTGCCCTGTAGAAGCACCTAGCACTCAAAGCTGGTCCCATCCTACAAGCCAGCCTCGGCCACTCTGCCATCAGTGAGGGGAGAAGGTGGACAGGCCATGATCACCACCCCCAGGAATGTTTCCATCCTGTAAAGCCCAAGTTTTGTTCATGAAATAAACCTTTTTTTCCCCTGAACTCACCAATAATTACCTCTTCACAATTTATGTATAACAAAGCTCTAATTATGTGCCAAGTCATAAAAAATGCAAAGAATAGCAAAAATACCTCTCAACAAACCCAACTATATAATACTTGTCCTTTTGGTAAGTGACATGCCATAATATAGGGCAAGGCCACTAGAAAGTTTATTTTGAATACTAAAATAGGTAAAATTGGTAACTTTTCCTGGGAAAATGGTGCTGTAATTCAAATAAAACTAAAGAATTTCCACATTTTGAAAATTACCCAAACTCGGGACAATGTATATTGTACACTATTAGCCACTAACTGCTTTTAAAATAGGCAGCCTCTCTGGTTTTTTTCTTTTGTTTTTGCTTCTTTGAAACCAGTGGCTATGGTAGGATCAGGAACCTTGATTCAAAGCACTACTGATCACTATGTTCCACTCTGTCAGTTTACATATTCATCAGGTCTTTCCCACTTGTGTTTTATTTCACAGTTCAGAAAAGAAAACATTCTTATGCAGTGCTTTCAGGTTGCCAGTTTAGAGATAACCACAATATCCTTCCTTATGTCAGGTTCCTTAAAAAAATCAATGTGAACTATAAAACCATTTAGAAAGCTTACAATCGCTTCTCGGCCTTTTGGCTAAGATCAAGTGTAGAAAGCTTACAAATATTGCCAGAATTAGATTACATCTATTGAAATCACAAAGTTAAAATATTATATAATTATAAACCATTATATATTTTTGGAAAACATACATGAAAGGAAAAGGTAACATGGTAAAATACTGATTAAAAATAGAACAACAATTCTCACTATGAAAGTGAAGATAAAATTTATCATATTCTATAAAAAATTTGAGGCTATATTATATGATTAATTAAAAACATGACTTTAATTAGAGCTGTTAAAATAGTCAGTTTGGGAAATGTCATTTCTTTTCCCACCAGAACCTCTAAAGAAATATAATGAAAGCATGTTACATTTTTACTGAGAAAATAAAGCAAAATGTACAAAACCACATATCACAGTGTAGTGTCTTGAATCTGAGCAAAGGACCTGGGGACTTGCCTCCTTGGCTCCTGCTCCTGCTGTACCTGGTCCGAGGGGTGAAGCCTGCCGCAGCGCCTTCACTGTCCTGTGCCTCGGTTTGCTCACCTGCGGCAAGGCGATGACGACAGCACTAGAAGAGCACAGGTCTAAATGAGTCAGCGCACACGGAACACCGGAGCGGCGCTTGGCACATAGTGCTAGGAGTGCTGGGCTCTGTGGCTGTTGTTATCACTGAGGTGGAATGCACTTTTCAATTAACAAACAAAATGTCCTCATTTTTTAAAGAAAATCAGGATCCAGAGAAGATCAATGATCTCCGAGTATCAGAGGGAAATAAATAAGCTTGTCAGTCCTGAAAATCAATTATAGTGGTATTCTTATGTGTTACGTTTTTTTGTGAATCCCCTTTCCTCTGGAAATTACATAAAATCATCACATTTTTCAATTATGTTTTTTGACCATTTCATCTTCTCTTTAAACAGATTGACTTGATGGACCATTCCTACATTTAAGGAACTAGCACACCTAGGGCAATCAGTGTAAGTACTGCAACATTTTGGATGAAGTGAAAATAGAGCAATTATGATAAGTTCTGAATAAAAGAGGAAAGCAAATTAAGAAAACTAACCAGAGAAAAGAGCTAGAGAGTAAGAGAAGTGAAGTTGAATGTTCTGACATTCACTGCTGCTCAGGTCAGAGTTGGCATTACACCTGAATACCTTCTCAAAATAGAAAAGCAAACTGCCACAGGAGAAATACTCCCTTATCCTAGCGGGATGCTAAGTGTTCTGTACCCTTGAAATGGTGCTCTGGAAATAACAGCCTGCTTGTGGTAATGGGAGCAGATGTTGTTGTCAGGAAGCACTTTCAATTACATTTCAAATTCTCCTGTGTTTTAGAGAATTGTAAGACCAGGCCTGAGGATTGTGTAGGGATAAGGAAATAGAAATTTACTTAATTTATGATTCTATTCTAATGATTCAACGGCTGTGAGTCTGAGCTCAGAAACTCTGCAAACAAGAGAGAATTAAATAAGCAACACACAGTAGTGACAAACGAACACAGCTTACGTTTCTCCCATTTTACCCACGTAAGCAATTGAAGACACAGATGATATTTGATGGCTTAACAATGGTGTGGTTATTACTTTTCTGCAGATAATTTAAATACAGAAAAAGATAACTTTCTTTGATAAAAAATTTTCAAAGTCAATACCTTTTACAAAATTAAATTAAAAGATCTGAAATTTCCAAGTTCAAAATTGGAATGGAATATACTATTCATATAAAATAAAGCTACAACTGTATTTTTAGCCAATTAATAGAAATAATATAATGTTCTTTCTGGCATGCTGGTCCACTATCACTGACCCTTAATTTTTTAGAGTGTGATGGCCACTGAAGACTCAGGTCTCTTAGCACACAAAGTATTAATCCAAGGTGTGGATTGCATCTGTCAGCATGAGTAAAATAAATGAAATCTTTCCACTTCAAAATAATACCCAGCAATGAAATAAACCACATTTAACTTCCTCAAATAGTAAATTTTGTTTTGGTGTAGTACTATGTCATGCTACAAATTTTAATTTGTGTTTTCAACTAGTTGTACAACTGCTACAGATTTAATATAATAGTAAAGTGAGTGGTATTTATACAAGATACAACTGCACACACACACACGTATGAAAACTGAACCTCAAGAAATTAAAATTTTTGAAAAGAAAAAATATATTTTAAATATTCAGTCATATAACCACATTGATATTGCTATTTTTATACTATTTATGTTTAATATAGTTGAATATCCTCTAAATTTGCCATTTTACACTATACTTAATGATTTTAGAAAATATTTTTCATGTTTCAAATAAGTTTGATCTTTAAGCATAATAGTAAGGAATCTAGCACCAATATTTTATGTATTAAAAAGCAACATTTATTTTAGTAAGAACACAGTTATTAGCAGATTTGTAAAATAAATCATCCTCTTTTTAATTCGGATATTAATCTCTTTCCATTTTAATCTCTGTAGAGCAAACATTTATCTCCCGGCTATGAAGAATAGCAAGAACTCCATTTTAGTCATAATTAATTTTGAGTCTTCTTTTAAAAGTAGACCATCTTATTAATCCAGAGGAAATGTGTCCTGGCACTGGCCACTCTATAAATTATAAAAAGCTATACTTTTACACTCAATTTTTCCTTCATGGTTAAAATTATATATTCAATGTCTTCACATTATAGTCACACAAGCAGTTTTTCTCCATATGTCATTGTAGTCAAGATCTAAGATGATCCAAAATAAATGTCTCTTATCCCAAGTTTACAAAACTATTTACATAAATTAAATTCATCATTACTATGATTTTTGTGTTGTTTGGTACACCACCAGGGGGTAGCATTATCGCACAATTAGGAAAAAATGAAATTGATAAGGTTGTTAATGGGATGGGAGGTACCATGGCAAAGCCAAGTAAGTGTTCTTGGTCAAGGAGTTTGGGAAACGCTGGGAGAAGAAAAATTAAGAAGAATTCTTTATCCTGGAATTACTTACACCCTTTATACGCCAAGGTAACTCTCCAAAAAGAGAAATAGACCAGGAGTGCTTCCCAAATATTTTTAGATATGCTCTTTTTTCCCTCAGAGAACATCACTAAGGACTAATGTTCTGTAGAATTCACTTTAAAAATTGAGTCAAATCAGAAATAGTAAAGATGATATATATCATATATTCTTTTATGATAATGTCAAAAACATTGTTTTTGATGTTTATGTCTATTTTTGTTTTGACTCTGTTGTTTTTTATTATTTTTTTAACCAAGAGTTCCCATTATTAAATTCTTATGTTTTATGGACCTTTAATTATAATTGATTTAAAGTTTTTTTTTGTTTTTTTTTAATATTTATTTATTTATTTTTATTTCATCATATAATGGGGGTACATATATTGTTAGGAATACATACGTTGCCCCTACCACTCCACCCCCCCCCCCACGTGCCAGAGCCTCAAGTGAGTCCAGTCCCCAGGTGGCGTGCACGGTACACATTATGTGACTCTACTCTTCCTCCCCCCTCCCGCCTGCCCTCCTTCCAACAAAAGATTTTTTTTTTTTATTCTTATTTTCAGAAAGTTGCAGTTGCAAATTCTTTTCAGCCAGCAAGACTGCATACGTGAGGATGCCTTTGTTTTACTGTAACTTATCATTTCAACCTTCCTAGAACTCAGTGTGAGGGTAATTCAATTTTCTCCTGTAATTTCTCTATATTTCTGTATTTTTTACATCATAGATTTTATTCTTATTTTTTGGTGATTTGTTATTTCTTTGAATTAGTTTTCTGTCATAAAAGGAGCCAATCATCAAACAAAATAAACATATTTCAAAAGAAGAACAAATGCAAAACAGTAATTCACTAACGGTTTGCAACTGACTTTAGCCCCTTGCCTCCTCAGATTTATTTCTCAGAGGACGTCAGATATCTATAAGAGGACCCCACAGGTGTACTCATCTAAAGCACATTAACACATTTAAAACAGGCTTTCTCTCTTCTCTGCCAGGTTCTTTGACATAAAGAAGATGATATCAATTCTGGAAAATGCAGGCAGTTTGGTGTTGCCACCCCCTCTCAAATCATGATTCTGGAACATTGCTGCCTCTGTACTTCCCCTTCTCAGAGCTCCGGTTTCTCATTCCTCCACCCCGCCCTGGCAGGCAGAATTCTAAGATGTTCTCCAAAGCAACCGCCCCGCCGTGTGATGCTTTGTTAATTTCCTTCCCTTGTGTGCAAGTGGGACTTGTAAAGGACATAGGATATCACTCCCTATGATGTGCCACAGTGTATGGCCGAAGAGATTTTGCAGATGTGATTAAAGTCCCTAATCAGCTGACTTTGAGTTAGTCGAAAAAGAGCTTGCCTTGAATGGCCCTGACCTAATCAAGTGAGCCCATAAAAGAGGTTGAAGAATTTTGAAGCAAGATAGATTCTCTTGCTGGCTTGGAAGAAAAATCGAAATATCATGTTGTGAGAGGGGGTCATGATGAAGGATCTGAGGGCAGTGTCTGGGACATGAGAAGGATCCTGGACGGCCATAGCATGAAAAGGAGGATGCCAGTCACACCACTGAAAGAAATGAATTCTGCCAGCAACCAGCGAGCTTTCAAGAAGTCCTCAAGCCTCAAGTGAGATCACAGCTCCAGCCAACAATTGCTTTCAGTGCTGGCTTTGGCAAGAGGCGCCCGCTAAGCGGCACTCAGCCTCCTGAGCTAGGGAAACTGTGAGTTAATACATTCGCGTTTTCTTAAAACACTGAATTTGTGCTGATTTGTTATGAAGCAATAGAAAATGAGTGCACGTGGCTGTAACGTTGCACTGAGGATTCCTTCTACATTCTTCAGCTCCTGACGGCACGCCTACCGTCTACACCCAGATACTGCAAAATGTAGTTTCCAGAAGGAGCCAGAGCAGCACTGGTGAGCTCCCATGCTGCCCCACGTCTTCCCCAGCGGCGGGGGCGGGGAGGGGCTGACCCGGTTCTGGTTGTTAATGGTTTTGAATTACTAACTAATGACACCAATGGAGTTGAGCTTTGCTTTCTTTTTGTTTATTTCCTAACCTGTCTTTCTGCTTAGGATAGCAATGATCCCATTTGTTACCACTTGCTTTCCTTAAACTGTGTCCCTCAGAGGACAAAGTTAGTAAAAACTTCTCAGCATTATGATATACAATCTATATTTCTGATTTTCAACAGTAGTGCATTTGTGTGCCTGTGTGTGTCTATGTGTGTATTTCTATTTCTAATTTTTTATGAAGTCTAACAAAAGTTTTGTTTTTATCTTTTTTTAATCCTTTTTTTCTTTGAGAGAAACAGAGATAGAAATGTTGAAAGAAATATCTGCAACCAAAACTGTTGAAAAACAGCTTCTACCTGCCAGACCCTAAGCATAATTCTGGAGATGAGAGTCCATGCTGCCTCAGCTATCTAGGTCAGATCCAGCTTTTCTACCAACAGCAAGTTGCACGGGCTTTCATAGCTTCTTTTCTTGTGATGTCACCTTCGCCAGCTTGGTATCTGTAGATGGAATCAGCTAGCATACACCAGCTGTCACAATAAACCCGTATCGAGCAGTTGATTAAGAGGAAATTTGCTAGTTTTAATGATGCTTCACACAACCCAACTGTTTTTTCCTGCTTGGTGATCTGTTTTGACCTGAGTTCACCCTTTTTCACTAAGCTTTCACATGATTTCCAGTAGCTGAATTCATGTTCTGATGGTTAGTTTTACCTTTCAAGTTGGCTGGGCCACAGTGCCCATATATTTGGTCAAGCACTGCTCTGACATTTCTGTGAAGGAATTTTTTGAACGACAGCACCATTTAGCTCAGTGGTGCTTGAGTAAAGCAGGTCGCCCCCTTGCTGGGGTGGGCCTCATCTGGCTAACTGCAGACTTCCAGAGAACAAAGACTGGCCTCCCGCGAGTAAGAAGGGCTGTGCCAGCAGACAGCCCTGCACCGGCCGGCAGCTCTCTGAGTCTCCAGCCTGCCAGCCTGCCCCGCAGATTTTGGCCTCACTAAACCCCCACAGTCCTGCTAGCCAGTTCCTTAACATAAGCCTCCTGTAGATGCACATACATGTCCTGCTTCTTCCTGGGTCTCTCTGGGGACCCCGACTAATACACATGTCTTTGTGAACTTGTGTCTATGTCACCTTTTAGGACTTCCTGGGGGGTCCCAGTTCTGCTGATGGCGAAATCTTAAAAGAAAACCACCAATTTGCCATGAGAACATGTACCCTCCTTTTCCCGATTACCAAGAGACACACTTCCTGCCTGGCTCTGCTGCGCCCATCGTTGACCACAAGACCCCTCCGGTGACAGCACCCACAGCAGAGAGAACGTCATCCGTCCAGTGTACAAGGAATTATGCAAGTATAAAATGTGAGTCATAATTTTCTATGTATCTGTGCATTTTAGAAAAGGAAGGTACTTTTGAGTTTAATAACATTTACTGATATGTGGTATTTATTATGTATTGAATGAAAATAGAAAAATTTAGATTAAAACACTTTATTCCTTGTTAAGTCACAAAATTTTCTGTGGCACGTATACAATTTATGTATATATATATATATATACACATATCTATACCTACAAATATAAAAATATATTTTACATGTGTACAGTGAAGTAGACAATGGCTACATCTATATTTTGGGTCACCTGAGGTTTAGGTTCTTTGATTTTTAATCCTGTATTCTTCCATTATGCAAAATGTACCACTGGAGATCAGGGGAATAACTATTTCACAACTATTTCTAAACAATAATGGAAGCATATAGATATAAACAAGGACGCGCAGGAAAGAGCAACAGAGATAGTTTTGATATTTGAGAACATGAAAGGTGCTGTTTAAATTACACACATAAAAACAGCACGGAGAATGTATGGGCTATTGACAGCAGCTTGCATTGTTCCTTATTGATTTTTTTTTATCCTAAATACAGTAAAATGACTCTTTTGAATAGGGAAGGAAGCCAGGGAGAGAAGGGGAGAACTTTGCCTTTTTTACTGGTTTTGTCCCTTGCTCTAGAGGAATTCCTCTCAGTCCAAAGCACCAACACCTGCTGACAACTGCAGAATTTCTCTGTGTGATCCTTGAAGAGTGGTTGAGAACGAGAGGGACAAGAAGACTGAAGGGAGACAGATGTTGCCCTTACATAAGGTAAATTCTGTTCACTAACTGGCTCGGAGGCCACGACCTAGATCCTAAGCCACATCTGTGACAGATTATTAAGTGAATAGGCTGGGAGCACTAGGAAAAGGAAGGGGTGTGTGTGTGTCTGTGTGTGTGTTCTTAAATTATGCTAAATGTGCCATTCTGGATACTAGGACAAACAATGAAAACGACAATCCAGCATGGGTTTGTGTTCCGGCAAGTATTAACAGCAAGTGTAACAGCTCTTCTCTGCAAGTGTTAACAGCTCTTGTCTTGACCATGGAAATAACAGAGTGGCACACCGAGTCCGAGAATAGCCTTTATTCCATCAGCAGGCTCAGCCAACTTGTGCTTTTCTGATCCCCCTTTCTTGGTCTCCTCCAGCTCTTATACCCTTGGTAGGACTCAAAAAGCATCCAATTAGCAACAAGCTGTAACATCCAATCAGCAACAAGCTGTAACATCCAATCAGGATCTCCAGAGCAGCACGGCTGGAAGACAGGAGCAGATGATCCAGCGCAGAGAATGGCCCAGACTAGCGCACGCAGGAGGCCTGGCCCAGGCAGCGTGCATCCGCCCGGCCTCCAGCGGGCCGCTCAGCACATCAGCACCGGCCTGCGGGGATGCGGCGCGGCCTGGAGGCGGCCAGTGGCCGTGTCCCAGCGCCCGTCGGTTTTCCCCATCATTTATAAAGATAAAAACACAGCAGGCCGATTTCATGTGACTATTTCTCATCAGGCTTATTAGACCAATAAATCAGGAGAATGACATGTGTCTTAGCTCAGGCTGCTATAAAAATTACCAGACTGCATGGCTTAAACAGCAAGGTTTCTTTTACCTCCTGGCTCTGAAGCCTGGGAAGTCTGCGATCCAGGCGCCAGCGGATTTGATTTTGGTGAGGGGCCCCTCCTGGTTCGCAGCGGCGTTCTTCCTGCCCAGTCTCCCTGGCGGGATCATGGGGGTGGGGAAAAGAGAGAGCACATGAAAGACTCTCCTTGCGTTTCCTATAAAGGGCACTTGTCATGAGGGCATGAGGGTGACTTGTCACGAGGGCTCCACTCTTATGACTGATCTTTTAATGGCTCCGTCTCCTAAAACCATTTTATTTTATTGGGATTAGGATTTCAACATAGCATTTGGGGGGACACACACATTCAGTCCATAACCACATGAATGGTGCATCTCAAAACGGTTTTTCATGAGCCTCAGAGTATGTATATACTTGATGATGTGTGAGGTTGTATAAATGGTCGAAATATTTTATCATTATTGTAGAAATACAGAAGAGATGATGCAAGCTCCAGGACTGTAACCTGGGATCTCCCCTCTGGGCTGATTTAGGGAAGGATTCAGTGAGCTCCTTGCATGCTGATCACATTTGCCCAGGGCACAGGGCTGAGTGGAAGCGTAATTAGGATCCAAAAGGAGATTGAGGGACAGCATATCAAATGCTGCTCTTCAATCTTCAAGTCAGTATATGAAAGTCACTATCTTAACATTGACTCGGGAAAACATAATGACAAGGTCTGTTAAAGTGAAAATTCTTGTATTTCGTGCCTTTTTAAAAATTATTTTTATACGTTTTTAGCTCACCTTCTAAAGACTTCATTATCCCTTTTCAGTCCATGGTTCACTGTTACATTGTTAGAATAATTCAAGAATTTTTAAATTGAAAAGTTCTAATTAATTTCCATATATATTTTCATAGAAATAAAAATAGAAAAACAAATGCAAAATTAATCACATTGAAAATCAGTAAAGAAAATAGGTGTAAGCAATGTGACACCTATCACAAAAGCTCTCCATTTAGAGAGCATAAAAGAAAGGATGCCTTCTGAACACCAAGCACAAATGTTTCTGTTTCATGTATATGAATGTATACAGAAATGTATACTGTTTCATTCTTCCTGCAAGTGACATTTGGCAGATCAATTTATCTAGCATTCAGCTTCTCTGCTAACCATAGTAAAATAGAAAGTTATTTATGAAAATACATTGGTGAATACTTTAAGGTTATTTTATATAAATATTAATAATATTTATGCATTTGTGTTTACAAGCGTGCATACAGATATAGGGGTGTGTGTTTAGTTTGTGTGAATATGTGCATTCACATGAATTAATGGCTATATAGGGCTTTGTATTAATGTCATTAATAAGAAATATTGCATCTAAGTATCTTTCTAGCATTGGGGAATGCTAGTGTTTCACGTTAATTTTATTTACATGTAAATTTTATCTTTTTAAAATGTATGGTTTGATGACATTTTTACACAAAGATTAGAAAAATTGCGCCACCCAAAGACTTCGCTCCTGCCCTTTTCATTTAAAACCCTTCACCCTGCTCTGGCCCTGGGCTAACACTGGACTGGATCTATGCATGTGGCTTAGATCTTCCTTCCCTAGAATTTATCTAAAGTAGCATCATACAGGATGCATGCAATGTGCCTGTCTTCTTGAGTTAAGCAAAACATTCCAGAGTCATCCGTTTCGTCATGTCTGTGCAGTTCGTTCCTTCTGCTGGTGAGGAGCTTTCTGTTGCATGGAAATGTCACGCCTTTATCCCTTCACCCCTTCATGCCCATTTGCATTTTATTTTCCAGGTTTTGGTTATTATGAGTAGAATTCTTATAAACATTCTGTATACGTACTTGTGTGGCATACATTTTCATTTTTTTTAGGTAAATGACAAAAATTGTTGAGTCAAATGGTACGATATGATTATTTTTATAACAAAGTACTAAATTATTTGGGCAAGTTGATGCTCAATATGTTTTCCACCAGGAGTGTATGAAAGCTCCAGCTGTTCCCCATTTAACCTAACACATGGCGTTTCCGTCATTTTATTTTTAGTCGTTCTAAAGGGTGGGCATTTCTCTGATGATTAATAATGTTTGGTACTTTTTGTGTGCTGATTAGCATTGAGATATGTTGCTTTTGGAAGTATCATTCTAAATTTTTTTCTACTTTTAAAATACAATTGTTTCTATTCTTATTGAATTGTAGACGTCTTTATAGGTTCTGGATAAAAATTCTTTGCTGGATATATGTTTTACAAATATGAATAGATTCTCCTGGTCAGTGGTTTGCTCTTCATTTTCTTAGATGTATTTTGAAGAGGACAAACTTTTCATTTGGATGAATTCCAATATTTTAATTAATTTTCTTTACTGATTCACTTATTTTTGTCCTAAGAAACTATGCCTATCCTAAAGTTACAAACAAAAAAAAGTGACAAGGAAACTAACAAACTCCTATGCCTTCTATCTAAAGTTTATAATTTTAGCGTTTACATTTAGGTACATGATATGATTTTAGTTAAATGTTATTTGCTCAATGAGATGACTCTCAAATTTGTTTCTTTCTTTTTTTATGTGAATATCCAGTTGTTCTAACACCATTTTTGGAAGAGACTATCATTTCTCTATGGAATTTCCGCGGTATCTTTGTGAAAAAAAATGACTTGGCAAATATCCATGGAACTACATCAGGACTCTCCGTTCTGTCATATCGATCTATGTATCCATTGTTTTATCAATAATACTATGTATTGATTACTGTCTTTTTTGATAAGTTTTAAAGTTTGGTAGTATTCTTTAATTTTTCCCTTTGCAAAATCATGTTGGTTATTCTAGGTTCCTTGCCTTTCCATATAAATTTGAAATAGTTTACCTATTTCTACTAACAAATGCCAAAATATTTTTTGAAATTTTAGTTAATTATAGATATCATAACAATATTGAATCTTTCAAATCATGGACAAAGTCTATCTCTCCATTTATTTAAGTATTCTTTACTTCAGCAATGGTTTTGTAATTGTTTATCTTCTATTCTACCATGTATTCTTAAATGTATCCCTAATTTGTTAATGTTTCTTGTTTTCATTAAAAATGATATTGCTTTTTTGTTAGGTTTTATCTTCCAACTGTCTTTTGCTAGTATAAAAAATATAATTTATTTTATATATTGACTTTGTATCCTGTGACTTTTTAAAATTCAGTTATATTTCTAATAATTTTAATTTTCTTAAGATTCCTTAGGATTTCTACCCTATATGATCATATTAGTTATTAATAAGACAGTGTTTCTTTTTCCTTTTCAATATGTAAGCCTTTTTTTTCTTTTTTCTTACCTTATAACAATGGCTAGAAACTCAGTACAGTAATGAAATAAAAGTAGTCATAGCTTTACTCCCAATCTTAGAAAGAACTTTAAATATTAATATTAATATAATGTCAGTGTAGGTTTTTCTTTTATGTGCATTATCAGGGTGAGGAATTTCACTTCTATTCCTAGTTGTCAAAGTGCAAAAGAATGAGTTTTCATGAAGAATGAATCTTCATGCATGCAAATTCCTGGTTTGCATGAAGAATGAGTCTTGAATGTTATCAAATTATTTTGCTTACACTTATTTAAAATGTTATGTTATTTGAAAAATATTCTATCAGTAGAATTATATTGATTATTTTAAAAATGTTATACCCAAACTTGCATAAGATAGTTTTTCACACTTTTTTATGAACAATAATTTTTATTTTTAAAATTTTTGATTATAATGGATACATAATAGCTATATATCTTTTTAGGGTACATCTGATGTTTTGATATAGGCATAGAATGTGAAAAAAAATCAAATCAGGATAATTGTGGTATCCATTACCTCAGGCATTCAGGCATCTATCATTTCTTTGTTAGGAACATTCCAATTCTACTCTTTTAGTTATTTTAAAGACTACCTTAACTTATTGTTGATTATAGTCACTTTTTTGTGCTATCAAATGTTGTTCATTTGATCTATCAAACTGTATTTTTATACCCATCAATAATCCCCACTTTATCCTCCGCTTTCTGCTACCTTTCCCAGCCTCTGGTAACCATCATTCTACTTTCTGTCCCCATGAGATAAATTGTTTTAGTATTTAGCTTCTACACATGAATAAGAATATGTGAGATTTGTCTTTCTGTGCTAGGCATATTTCAATTAACATAATGTTCTCCAGTTCCATCTATGCTGTCACAAATGGCAGGATGTCATTCTTTTTGTGGCTATATAATATTCCATTGGGTATATGTACCACAATTTCTTTATCTATTCATATGTTGATGGACACTTAGGTTGATTCTATACCTTGACTATTGTGAATAGTGCTGCAATAAACATGGGAGTGCAAGTATCATTTTGATGTACTGAATTCTAATCCTTTGGATACATACTCAGCTGTGGGACTGCTAGGTCACATGGTAGTTCCATTTATAGTTTTTTGAGGACCCTCCATACTTTTTTCCATAGTGGTTGCATGAATTTACATTCCCATCAAGAGTGTTCCTGGTTTCTCCTTTCCCCACATCTTCACCAGCATTCGTTATAGCCTGTCTTTTTGATAAAAGCCATTTTAACTGAGGTGAGATGACATCTTATTGTAGGATTGACTTGCATTTCTCTAATGAAGTTGAGCATTTTTTCATATCTCTGTTGGCTATTTGTATGTCTTCGTTTGAGAAATGTCTATTCATATCCTTTGCCCATTTATTAATCAGATTATTGGATTATTTTCCCTATCAAGTTATTGGAGCTTCTTATATATTCTAGTTATTAAACCCTTGTCAGATGGGTAGTTTCCAAGTATTTTCTCCCATTCTGTGTGTTGTCTCTTCACTTTGTTGATTGTTTTCTTTGCTGTACAGAAGCTTTTTAGCTTTTATTAATTCCACTTGTCCAATTTTGCTTTGGTTGCCTGTGCTTTGGGGTATTACTCAGGAAGTCCTTGCCCAGGCCAATGTCCTGAAGTGTGTCTCCACTGTTTTCTTTTAGTACTTTTATAGTTTTAGTTGTTAGAGTTAGGTCTTTAATCCATTTTGATTTGATTTTTGTATGTGGTGAGAGTTAAGGGTCTAGTTTCATTCTTCTGTATAAGAATATTCAGTTTTTCCAACACCATTTATTAAAGAGACTGTCCTTTTCCACTGTATGTTCCTGGCACCTTTGTTGAAGATAAATTCCCTATAGATGTATGTATTTATTTCTGGGTTCTCTATTCTATTCCATTGGTCTATGTGTATGTTTATATGCCAGTACTATGCTGTTTTGATTACCAATGTTCTGTAGTATAATTTGAAGTCAGGTAATGTGATTCCTCCAGTTTTGTTATTTTTCCTCAGGATGGCTTTGGCTATTCTGGGTCTTTAGTGGTTCTATATAAATTTTAAGGTTATTTTTCTATTTCTATGAAGAATATCATTGGTATTTTATAGGTATTGCATTGAATCTGTAGATTGCTTTGGGTAGTATGGACATTTTAACAACAATTGATTGTTCCAATGAATCAGCATGGATTATCTTTCCATTTTGTGATGTACTCTTCAATTTCTGTCATCAATGTTTTATAGTTTTCATTATAGAGATCTTCCAGTTCTTCAGTTAAGTTTATTCCTAGGCATTTTATTTTATTTGTGTAGCTATTGGAAATGGGATTACCTTATTGATTTCTTTTTCAAATTGTTTCATGTTGACATACAGAAATGGTACTGATTTTTGTATGTTGATTTTATATCCTGCAACTTTACTGAATTTGTTTATCAGTTCTAACAGTTGTGTGTGTGTGTGTTTGTGTGTGTAGCTTTAGGTTTCTCTAGATATAAGATCATGTCATGTGCAAACAAGGATAATTTGACTTCTTTCTTTCCAATTTGAATGTCCTTTATTTATTCTCTTGTCTGATTGCTTTAGCTAGAACTTCCAGTACTGTGTCGAATAACAGTAGTAAAAGTGGGCATCTTTGTTTTCTGCCAGATCTTAGAGGAAAGCCTTTCAGTGTTTCCCCATTCAGTATGATACAAGCTGTAGGTCTGTCATGTATGGCTTTTATTGTGTTGAGATAAGTTCCCTCTATACCCAGTTTTTTTGAGAGTTTTTATCGTGAGGGGATGGTGAATTTTATAGAATGCCTTTTCAGCATCAGTTGAAATGATCATATGGTTTTTGTCACTCTTTCTGTTAATATGATGTATCACATTGATTGATTGGTGCAGACTGAACAATCCTTGCATCCCTGGGATGAATTCCACTTGAGTATGATGAATGATCTTTTTAATGTGTTGTTGAATTCGGTTAGCTAGCATTTTGTTGAAGATTTTTGCAGCTATGTTTGTCAGAGATGTTGGCCTATAGTTTTCTTTTCTTGTGTCTTCGTCTGTTTTTTGTATAAGGGTCATGCCTTGTAGAATGAATTTGGGAATATATCCTCCTCCTTGATTTTTTGGAATAGTTTAAATTTTATTGGTATTATTTCTTCTTTGAATGCTTGGTAGAATTCAGCAATGAAGCCATTGTGTCCTGGGCTCTTCTATGATGGGAGACTTTTTATTACTGCTTCTATTTCATTACTTGGCTTTGGTTTATTTAGGTTTTGTATTTCTTCGAGGTCTAATATAATTTGTATATGTCTAGGAATTTTTCCATTTCTTGTAGTTTTTCCAATTTCTTGGCACATAGTTGCCCATGGTAGTCTCTAATGATCCTTTGGATTTCTGATGAATCAGTTGTAATGTCTCATTTTTCATCTTTGATTTTATTTATTTGGGTCTTCTCTTTTTTTCTTAGGAAGTCTGGCTAAAGATCTGTCAATTTTGTTTATCTTTTTGAAACACCAACTTTTTATTTCATTAATTTTTGTATATTTTCATTTCAATTTCATTTATTTCTGCACTGATCTTTATTATTCCTTTTCTTCTACTTTGAGATGCAGCATGAGGTTGTTTTTTTGAAGTTTTTCTACTTTTTTGATGTAGGGACTTATTGCTATAAATATTCCTCTTATTACTATCTTAATTCTATCCCATGGGTTTTGATATGTTGTGTTTTCATTTTGATTTGTTTTGAGAATGTTTTAAATTTTCTTATTAATTACTTCATTGATTCCCTGGTCATTTAGAAACATACTGTTTAATTTCCATGTGTTTTTGTGTCTTTCCATATACCTCTTTTTATTCACTTCTAGTTTTATTCCATTGTCGCCAGAGAAAATACATGGTATGATTTCAAATTTTCAACATTTTAAGACTTGTTTTATGGCCTAAGATATGGTCTGTCCTTGAGAATGATCCATAAGCTGAGGAGAAGCATGCATATTCGGCAGTTGTTGGGTGAAATGTTCTATAAATATCTATTAGGTAGACTTGGTCTATAATGCAGATTAAGTTCAATATTGCCCTGCAGATTTTCTCTCTGGATGATCTGTCCAGTGCTGAAATTGGTGTGTTGAGGTTGCCAGTGGATTCTTGAATTGGGGTCTATCTCTTTCTTTAGCTCTGATAATATTTGCTTTATATATCTGGGTGCTCCAGTGTTAGGTTCATATATTTAGAATTGTTCTATTCTATCCTTTGATGGATTGATCCCTTTACCATTATATAATGACACTCTTTCTCTTTTTACAGTTTTTGTCTTGAAATACATTTTATCTGATAGACGCATAGCTACTTCTGCTCCTTTTTGGTTTCCATTTGCATGGAATATCTTTTTCTATCTCTTTATTATTGTCCTATATGTCTTTATAGATAAAGTGGGTTTCTTCCAGACAAGATACGGTGGGCTCTTGTTTTTTTTTTTTTTGTTGTTTGTTTGTTTGTTTTAATCCATTCACATCCAGTGTTATCATGGATAGGTAAGGCCTTACTACTGCCATGTTTCTGTTTGATTTCTGATTGTTTGTGGTCCTCTCTTTCTTTCTTATTCCTTCCTGTCTTTCTTTGATGAAAGTGTTTTTGTCTTATAGTGTGTTTTAATTTCATGCCTTTTATCTTTTCTGTATGTGTTATAGGTTTTTAAATTTGAGATTACCATGAGGCTTGCAAAAAACATTTTATAATCAATTATTTTAAACATATGGAAAGTCTACTTACAAACAAATAAACAAGCAAAGAGAAATACAACAGAAATTCTATCTTTTAATTCCATCCCTTTCCCTCACTTTTTAACTTTTTGTTATTTCCATCCATATCTTTTTATACTATATCTCAAAAAGTTACTGTAGTTATTTTTGATAAGTTTGTCTTTTAGTCTTCCTACTCAAGATAGAAGTGGTTTACACACCACAATTATAGCAATAGAGTATTCTGTATTTGTATCCTTACTGTTACCACTGAGCTGTACACCTTCAGAAGATTTCCTATTGTTTATTAATGTCCTTTGGTTTCATATTGAAGAACTCTTTTTAGCATTTCTTATTCCTCAGCTTTTGTTTGTCTGGGCAAATTTTTATTTCTCCTTTGTTTTTGAAGGACATTTTTAAGGGATAAAATATTGTTTAGTGTTATCTAGTGTTAAGGTTTTTTTTCTTCAGCACTTTGTATATGTCATGCCACTCTCTCCTGGCCTGTAAGGTTTCCACTGAGAAGTCTGCTGCCAGATGTATTAAAGAACCTTTATATGTTAGGTTTTTTTTATTTTTCTCTTGCTTCCCTTAGGACCTTTTCTTTACCCATGTGTGACTTTTGGGAGCTTGGTTAGTAAACGCCTGAGGTCATCTTGTTTGCTTATTGTTCTGTGACCATCTTGTATGTAAATATTGATATCTTTTTCTAGGTCTGGAAAGTTATCTGTTGTTATTTCTTTGAATAAACTTTCTACATTAATCTCGCTCTCTCTACCTCCTTCTTAAGGCCAATAACTTAGATTTGCCTTTTTGAGGCTATTTTCTATATTTTGTAGGTGTCCTTCATTCTTGTTCATTCTTTTTTCTCTCCTGACTGTATATTTTGTTTTTTAAAAACTGAATGTTTAACACATTTGTAGGAATAGAAGGAATGCAACAAAGATTAGAATGTTATAATATATATTTGACATTTATATAAAAGAGGTTTCATTTTTCAAAGAAGTTTCTTATTTTCCTGTCATTTCTATCTTCCCAGAGAAATAAATAGTAATTTCTACTTTAATGGACAAACTGATACATTTTTTTGGACAGTAATTATATCTTTATGTTTCACATCATCATCAACTCCAAAAACCCTACCTTTAATTTCACAACATGGTCTCACTGCGTTGTTTCATGATAAAATTAACTCCACTCAAATTTAAAGAGCCCAAAGAAATGAGAGCAAATGGCAGTCAAATTTATGTGAATGAAAGAAGACCAAAGGTTTTTAAGTACTGATTTAGTAACAGGGTGTCTACTGGCACAAACCTTCTATTTATTTATATTATTAAAATGACAATAATAGAAATGAAAGCTACATTAATAAAAAAGGAATTTAAAAATGAAGTCATTAAATATAACTAACTACATTTTAAATTTAGATACCATCTATTGCCTGATTAGTATTAGGTAAATATCTAACCTATCTATCCTGAATTCTGGTCTCAGTGAAAAAGGTCAAAGGCAATCACAAGGAAGTTGCTTCCTATTATCATGTCCATTTTTAAAACAATGAAATCCTTTGGGAAAATTGATTAGTCTTTCTTTTTATCAGAGATACCTGTTGGTCCTCTTGTAGGTAATCCATTTGTTTCCTCTCTTACAGTCTACTTTGCCTTTATTTTTATCATTGAATTCTTATATAGCATTTCTAGGCCATATACAACTAACAAAAGGGGAAATCAGAGGGTGCGTATGGCTCCAGGAAATTTTTGTTGACTCTTGACAGAATTGGAATGAAGATGCCATTGTCTTAGGCTTGAGCTCCTAAATGTGAGAGCAAACGGAGGTACACCTGGAGAGTGCAGGTGGGCCACCATGCACCAAGGAGGGCACGGAGAAGATCTGTGGGCCAGGCCTGGGCTCCCTGAGTGTGGCCCTGGTCTGGAGCCTGCCGGACAGCTCACTCCCACTCCACGGGAGCACCGAGGCCGGAGCCCACCCTAGCCCAGACTCTTGGCCCCCAGCTCAGGCCCAGCCCATCCCCCTGACTGTATATTTTCTCGTAGCCTTTCTTCAAGCTTACTGATTCTCTCTTCTGTTTGGTCAATTCTGCTGCTGAGAGACTCTGACACATTTCTCAGTTTGTCAATTAAATTCTTAATCTCCAGAATTTCTGCTTGATTTTTTTTATTATTTCAATCTTTTTGTATATCTATGACGGGCTTCTAAATTCTTTCTCTACGTTGTCTTGAAGTTCACTGAACTTCTTCACAATAGCTATGGTGAATTTTTTTTTTTTTTTTTTTTT
>VBSM01001124.1:2089649-2145157 GCA_008086735.1 Cheirogaleus medius
TAGAAGTGGTCAGAGTGGGCAGCCTTGTCTTGATCCAGTTCCTACTGGGAAAGCTTTCAATTCTCCCCATTCAGTATGATGTTGGCTATGGGATTGTCATATATGGCTTTTATAATTTTCAGATATGTTCCTTGCTTGCCTAGTCTGTTGAAGGTTTTTTATCATGAAAGGGTACTGGATTTTGGTGAATGCTTTTTCTGCATCTGTTGAGATGATCATGTGGTATGTGTTTTTGCTTTTCTTTATGTGGCAAATCACGTTTATTGATTTCCATGTATTGAACTATGCTTGCATACTTGGGATGAAGCCCACTTTGTCATGATGGAATATTTATTTATTTAGGTGTGCATTTGAATTTGGTTTGCTAGTATTTTATTGAAAATTTTTGCATCTATATTCATAAGGATATTGGTCTGTAGTTTTCTTTTTGTTGTTGTTGTGTCCTTTCCTGGATTTGGTATTAAGATGATACTGGCTTCAAAGAATGAGTTGGGGAGTATGTTCCCCTTCTCAAAGTTATGGAATAATTTCTGTGGTATGGGTACCAGCTCTTCTTTGTAAGTCTGGCAAAATTCAGCTGTGACTTTATCTAGTCCAGTACTTTTTTTTGGAAGCTTTTTTGTACATTAATATCTTATTTTAAGTAATGTCTGCTCAGGTCCTTTACTCATTTTGTAATTGGTTTATTTATTTTCTTGCTATTTAGGTGAGTTCCATACATATTTTAGATAATAGCTCCTTATCAGGTGTATGATTTGAAAATATTTTCTCCCAAACCATAGGGTATCTCTTCACTGTAATTCTTTCCTGAGCTGTGCTGAAGCTTTTTAGTTTGATGCAATACCATTTGTCTATTTTTTAATTTTTTGCCTATGTTTTTCAAGTCCTATCCAAGAAATCATTACCCAGACTGATGCCTTTGATTGTTTCTTCTGTGTTTTCTTCTAGTAGCTTTTCATGTTCAGGTTTTATATTTAACTCTTTTATCCATTTTGAGGTGACTTTTTTATATGGTCCAATTTCATTTTTCTGTGTGTGAATGTCTAGTTTTCTCAACACCATTTATTCTCAACACCTTTTCTCCATTGTGTGTTTTTGGCACCTTTGCTTAAGATCAATCAATTGTAGGTACTTAGGTTTATTTCTGTGCTTTCTCTCCTCTCGTGTTCCATTTGTTGACATGTTTGTTTTTATGCCAGTACCATACTGCTTTGATTACAATCACTTTATAACATATTTTGAAATCAGAGAGTGTGATGCCTCCTGCTTTATTCTTTTTGCTCAAGACTACTTTGGCTACTAGGAGTCTTTTCTGGCTCCATACAAAATTTAGGATTGTTTCTTCTATTTTTGTAAAAAATGGTATTGGAATTTTGATAGGAATTTCATTAAATCTGTGAATTGTTTAGGGTGGTATGGACATTTTAACAATATAAATTCTTCCAATCCATAAACATGGGATATCTTTTTATTTATTTCCATTTCCATTTTTATCATCAATATTTTATAATCTTCAGTGTATATATCTTTCAAATCTTGGTTAAATTTAGTCCTAAGTATTTATTTTTGATGCCATTGTAAATAGAAATTTTTTCTCAATTTTTTTTTGAATAGTTCATTGTTAGTACATAGGAATTTTAGTTTATGTGTATCGATTTTGTAACCTAAAACTTTAATGAATTTATTCAGTTCTAATTGGATATTTTTGGTGAGATATTCAGGTTTTTATATATAACATCATGTCATCAGCAAACTGAGACAATTTCACTTTGTCTTTTCCTATATGAATGCCTTTTGTTTATTTATTTTTTTCTTAATTGCTCTAGCTAGGACTTGCAGTAGTATGTTAAATAGTACTGGTGAGAGTGGGCATCATTTATTTTTCCTAATCTTAGAGGAAACCCTTTCGTAGTTGAGAATATTAGCTAGGGGCATGCCATATATGACCTTTATTGTGTTGAGGGAAATTCTTTCTATATATATTTTTTGAGAGTTTTTAACTCTCAAATCAGTGACTGTTAAATTTTGTCAGATACTGTCTCTGCATCTATTGAGATGATTATGTGGTTTTGTCCTTTATCTTGTTAATTTAGATGCATAGAACCATCTTACATGTCTGGGACAAATCCCACGTGATCAAGTTGAATGATCTTTTCAATGTGTTGTTGAATTTTGTTTGTTAGTATTTTGTTGACAATTTTTGCTCCTGTGCTCATCAGTGATATTGGCTTGTAGTTTTCTTTCCTTACAGTAGGTTTGTCTGGTTTGGTAACAAGGTAATGCTATTCTTTTATAATGAATTTCAAAGTATTTACTCCTCCTAAGTGTTTTTGAAGAGTTAGAGAGGAATCATTATTAGTTCATCTTGAAATGTTTGGTAGAATTCAGTAGTGATGACATCAGGTCCTGTTTTTTGTTTTATTTTTTTTTATGAGAGAGTTTTTATTATTGAATCAATCTCCTTTGTCATTATTAGTATTTTCAACTTTTCTATTTCTTCCTGATTCAGTCAAAACTTGGCAGCTTTTATGTTTCTAAAAATTCATTCATTTCTTCTAGTTTATCTAATTTTTTGATCTATAATTATTCATAGTAATCTATTATGATCCTTTGTATTTCTGTGGTGTCACTTGTAATAGCTCCTCTCTCATTTCTGATTTTGTTTATTTCAGTCTTCCATCTTTTTAAGGGATCAATTCATCAAAAAGATGTAACAACGGTAAATATATATGCACCTAACATTGTAGCACCTAAACATATAAAGGAAATATTAATAGATATAAAGAGAGAATAGACTGCAATAAATAATGATAGCAAATTTTAATAGCCCACTTTTCACACTGGACAGATCATCCAGATAGAAAATTAATCAGGAATCACTGGATTTGAACTAGACCAAATGTACCTAACATATATTTACAGAGCATTCCAACCAACAGACATGGAATACACATTCTTCTCAAGTATACATGGAACATTCTCCAAAATAGATTTTATTTTTTGCCACAAAACAAATCTTAAGAAATTTAAAAATATTGAAATCAGATTATGTTTTCTGGCCAAAATGGCACAAAACTAGAAATCAATAATAGGAAGAATCTTGGAAAACTTACAGATATATGAAATTTAAATAACATCCTCCTGAAGAACCAATGGGTCAAAGAAGAAATTAAAAGGGAAATTAAAAATTACCCTGAGACAAATGAAAATGGAAGTACAACATACCAAAACTTATGGGATATAGTAAAATCAGTCCTGAGGAGGAATTTTATAGCAATAAATGCCTACATCAAAAAAAAGAAGAAAGATCTCAAATGGTCTAGTGTTACACCTCAAGGAAGTAGAAAAGGAGGAACAAAGTAAGCCCAGAATTAGCAATAGGAAAAAAAATTGCAATAGAGGAGAAATAAACAGTATACAGAGTAGAAAAACAAAAGAAAGAATTAACAAAACTAAAACTTGATGTTTTTGAAGGTATAAATAAAACTGACAAACCTAGACTAACAAATTCCCTCTTAAGTGTGGTTGCAAACATTTTTGACACAATATTAGTAATTAATATTCAACAATATGTAAAATGAATTACACAAAATTTCCAAGATTTCCAAGTAGGGTTTATTCCAGGAATTCAGAGTTGGTACAAGATTCAAAAAGCAGTCATTTTAATCCACTTTATTGATAGGCTAAAGAATAAAAACTACATGATCAAATCAATTAGTGCAGAAAAAGCACTTGGTAAAATACAACACCAATCAGTTATTAAAAACCCTCATAAAAATAGAACTAGGAGGCAACTTCTTCAACCTAATAAAGAACATTGACCATAGCTTGTAGCTAACATCATACATAATGGCAAAAGATTTCTGGAATGCTTTCCCTTGATACAGGGGACAATCTAAGAAGCTCGCTCTAATCACTGTTACCCGTGATGGCACTGGGGATTCTAGCCAGTGCAATATACAAAAACAAATAAAGAAAAGAAAAGAAATGGCAACAAGATCAAAAAAGAAAGAAAGAAAATAATTCTTATTTGAAGATGGCATGATTGTCTAAGTAAAAAATTCCAAGAAATCTACCAAAAAAATCTGGAAAAATAAGAAAGTTCAGCAAGATCACAGAATACATGGTCAACATATAAAATTCAATTATACATACTAATAATGATCACAAAAAAATCTGAAAATAAAAATAAAATACCATTTATTACTCAAAAATGAAGTGCTTAGATATAAATCTCACAAAATGTGTAATAGAACTTATATGCTTATATGCATATAAGCATATAAGCTTATATGCATATAAGAACTTATATGCATATATAAATAATATGCTGAAAACTACAAAATGCTGATCAAAGTTATTTTTAGAAATCAAAATAGATGTAGAGACATGCAATTTTAATGGATTAGGAGACTCAGTAAAGATTTTAATTCTCTTCAAATTGATACATGGGTTTAAGGTGACTCCTTTCAAAATACCATCAAGATATTTTGTAAATATAGATAAGATGTCTGAAGGTTACATACAAAATAAAGAAATTAGATGAAATTTAACTGAAACAACTTTGAAAAAAATGAGTGAGATGTCAGTCTGTTCCAATTCAAGACCTGCCATACAGCCTGCAGTGATCGGGACTGAGCAGCGTTGGTGGAGGGCCACACACGTACGTCGGCGGAACAGAGAAGGGACCAGGGGACACCCCGCACAGCAGGGCCACATGGCATTTGAGAGAGCAGTGCAGCGGGGGAGGGACAGTGTTTTCAAGAAATGGCGCTGCAGCCATCGGCGATAGCCAGTCCAAAGGTAAAAAAGTGAATCTCGATCTAAACTTTATGCCTTTTAACAAAACCAAATCGAAGTCGATCACAGATTTATATGTAAAATGTAAAAGTATTAAATGTAAAATCTCTCAGAAGGCAATAGTGAAGTAACAAACAACCCAGCTGGAAAACGGACAGAAGGTATGGAGAGCCTTGTACTGAAGAGAGTGACAAAGAGGCGCGCGGAAAGGCAGCCAGCGTCCCCAGCGCCCAGGACGGTGCAAACTAAGGCCACGGGGAAATGCCAGTCTGTATCTGTTAAAATAGCTAGTTTCTTCAAAAAAAAAAAAAAAAAAAAGAGAGACAGTATCAAATGCTGACAAGAATGTGGAGGACCGGATCTCTCACGGATGGCCGGTGGGAATGTAACATGGTGCAGCTGGTTTGTGTGTCCTCAGAACGCTGCGCGGTAGATCGCGCGCTCGCACTGCGGCCGCGTCTCCACGAAGCCTGCGCGAGCCCCGCCGCACCGCCGCGACACCGAAGCCTCACTCTCAGCACGCAGGAATCATAGAGGTGGGAAACAGGTGGTTGCTGGGGATTAGGGATGATGAGGGAGATGGGGGTGCTTGTGACTATGAAGGAATTGTAAGAGGGAGGTCCCTGTGGTGATGGAAAGTTCTGGATTTTCATTGCGTTGGTGATTGCACAAAATTATACATGTGATGAAATTGCAGAGAACTATACATGCATGTTATGCCATGTCAAAGTACTGAGTCTGATACTGTGCTATGAATAGGTAAGAGTCAACCACTGAGAAAAACCGGGTGAAGCGTATAGAAGATGTCTCTATTATGACTGCAACTTCTATAAATCTATAATTATTTCAAAATTGAAATGTTAAAAATTATGCTAATCTACAAGCTGTCACAGATTTTTAAAAAAATTTATCATAAATAATAGCTCAGGCATTTTGAATACAGAAAATTAATTTATTTTTCCATCTTCTTGTATCTGTATAATGGTGATAGTTATTATTATTTTTCTTCTCTGTTCCAGTTCTTTCATTTCATAAATAAATGGAGTTGTACTCAAGGTTCATCATTTAAATTGTCATTGGCCAAGAAAGATTGGGATAGTAAAAGTCCTGTGAGTAATGACCTAGAACAGTGTTGAACACAGATAATGAGAGCCACAAACAAGAGCCACACAGTCTCTGAGATTCAGTGTGTAACTTGCACTCACCGCATGTCTCAATGTGGACTAGACACATGTCAAGTGCTAGTAGCACAAAATGGACTACATCGGAGAGGCCAAGGGGTTTTGGGGACCTGGGGAAGTGGAGTTTGGACTTCATAGGATATATTTACGTGACGCACAGTCTCTTCCACATATAGCCTGTGGGAGGACCCTGTAAATAGAAAATATGAAGTGTGTGAAGACATGTTTCTTGGATCAATATAAATAATTTAAAAAGAGATTGCAATCAACATTGCTGGAGGAAAAACAGAATTACCTTTCTATTCTCTCTATATAAAATGACATTGTAAAGTCATTGTCATAGGAAAACACATGAAAGCGTAATAGCCAAATATTGTAGGAAGATATAGAGGTATATGATGCTATTAATGGCTAAATAATTAATTATGCTATTTTCCTGGACTTTTTGATGTTCATGCTGTTTGTTAGCTTTATAAAATTTGTAATTTGTTATGATTTTATTTCTATTCTGAGTAAATATAAATATTCATGTTTAATTTCCTTTTGTAGTCTTATTTTTTTCCCTTTTCTTGGAGAGGGTCCTCCAAATTTCATAAGCCACAAAACCTAAATCTTCCCCACTGCACCTAAAATATATTGAATTCTCAATATCTGTTTTAATTGTGCTTCTAATCAAGACTTTACTGTGGAGAACAACAGCAAAAAATGAAGACTTGCTATTAGACACTAATCACAATTTATTTCCATATTTTTCTCTTTATTAAAATAGTCTTCATGACAAATAGAAAATGTCCAAATTATTAAAGAAGAAATAAAAGGATATCCGTCGTTGTAGTACAGCTTTCTTGTGTGGTGAACATTCGACTGAATGGTTGATCAAACTGTGCTGCAGCAGCTGCTGACTCAGACAGAGGTGGGCTGGGCAGCGAGGCCTCCAAGAGAAACCCTCGCCGTGTGATGTCTGCAGACTTCCATTCTGTACATGCTGCCACCGTGATCCGTTTAAGTTACTGGGCATATAAAAATCAGTTGCAAAACCCCTGAACATTTAGCCGTTGGCTCCCTGAAGCCTGTGCCAGGCCCGGCACACCACTGCCCTCAGACAGCGGAATACATCCCAGTGGGGCGAGAACTGAATGATCATTGTCACCAAAGTCTTTCATCCCATAATTATATTAATACATTGTACCATTTGTCAGGCCACACTCACTGGATGACTTCCAGTTTTTCTATCTGTTCTGTGTAGAACGTAAGTCAAAAATAGTCAATTACTCTGAGCATATAAATTAGAAAGGGTCCGAAGTGCTTTGCAAATGTGAAATATCCATATATAGCACATGTAGTTACATAAATTATGCTCCAGCTTGACAAAACACAGGTCCCAAAGCCAGTGGAGCTCAAGCCACCATAGCAGGGGTGCTGTAACTCTCGGGTGACCAAACATCACCTAAATATTCAGAGCAGAAACAGGAGCCAGGGATTCTGAGTAATGCCAGTCCATGAAGAAACTTAAAACCACAGTCGCTACACAGAAAGCACATACATGTATATAAACAAACATTTGCAACCAAAATTCAAGGTCTTATATGAGGATCATTTATACTTCCTGTGGTTCATTTGATGTTTGATACAAATGACTCTACATCCCCAGCACCCTACCCTGTGGAGCACCCCAAGGAATTGTGAAGTCAGCACCCAGCTCATCTCCTTGTCTCTGGCCTTGCCTCCCATGCCTGTCTCCCGTTTGTGTCGCCATGACACCTCCACCCCAGGGAGCTGAGATAATTCCATGGCAGTACCTCACTTAAACTTCTGAAGGAATTCTCTGTTGCCTAAAATACATGGATTAAATAGCCCATCACTGTAGAAAAGCTCTTAATAATTGGCTCCAATTTTCCTTTCCAGTTTTTCTCCTACATTTTTAATCCCATAACTCTATGTTCTACTCATACCACTCACTATTTCTGGGATATGGGGTGAAAACCAAACTGTCATTGATGTGTATGTGTTATTTTTTCTTTTATATTTAACTGAAAAATAATAATTGAATATATATATATGTATGGGCATAATGTGATGTTTTGTTACACGTTTGTACGCTTTCATCTGAGGTACCTGAACCTGTATACCCCTTATCCCTATCAGTCATGTGAAATTCATATTCTTCTGGGACCAAGGATCATTCTTTGCAAGGCATTTCCAAGACAAAGAGGTTAGAATTCCTTCTTTTCTAGTTCACACTAGAGCAAAGCACCAGCTCCTCACCCAGTCCTGTGCAGTTAATGTGTAGGAGCAATATTAGTGTTTAATAAAATGAGTATTAGAATACCTCTGCACTAAAATTATTGAAGGATAGGTCATGTCTATTTGTATTTTATTCCCATCTCCCAGGTACATTGCTCAATAAATATTTGCTAAATGAGTGAGTCAATGTTGAATATGACTGGCTGTTGACATGATTTATAAATTTTACTCTACAACAATATGTAAAGATGACCTATTTCAATGAACTCAAGGTGAAAAAGTGGTCATTAGCTACTAAGACATACTATTTATATCTTCTATAACTAATGTCTTTGCTTCCTTTCATCTATATTGCAATTAATTTATGTGCAATCAGATGCTCTATAAATCTTTTCAGTTCTCAGAGTTCATGAAATGTATTAGTTCATGGTCTCCACCTTTAAACATTTTGGGTATTTATCCTCATGCAATCAGATTTCAAATAGTCACTTAAGAACACTTACCAACTTTGGGGAGGAAAATATAACCTGTGTTATTAGAAGATCATTATTAGAAATATAGTAGCTAAAATCAGTCTCTGATATTTTATCAACAAATAATGATTCTAGTCATCACATTTTTATAATCTAATAATTTCCTAACTTTGAAAATTTAAACCTGACCACAGATATGCAAAAATATTTTTTAAGATGGTAACTTATGGTCACATCCAATACTAACTTAAAATGTAATTAAGTTATTTTAAAACAGAGATTTTATATTTGTCTCTGGGGATATGTTTATCATAATTCCACCATTCAGAGAGCAGGAGGATGTTTGGAGTAGGAAGCTGGTGCTGATACCTGATTGTCAAGGGAGGAGGACTAACGGAGTCCGAGTCAAGGAGAGCAAGTCCAATGTCCTTCAGTGATTTGGGAAATAAATACAAAACTGTAAAATTAAAGGTAATGGAAAGTTAGGGTGCAAGAATGCACTGCATTTAGTTATAGATACAAAACCACAAAGTAATTTAAAGGATATCTGATGCTTCAAGAGAAATAACAATATGAAAAGAACTATGCTTGCTGAATCAATTGATATCAATTTTTCTAGATTACTTTAAATGACATAGTTTTTATGCTTTTAAATATAATATATATTAATAGGCCTGACAAATATTTTGGATGTAGTCTCTGTTTCAAATGCATTGAAATTGAAATGACCCAATCACAATTAGGTCGTTTTCCCCCCAACTGACTAGAATGACTTTTCTATGCTACTTTCTCTCTTCCAGGAGCTGTGATTTTTTTCACTCCAATAGTGTTCTATTTATATCTATGTTATAGCACTTTCCACATTTTACTGCTATTTTTTTCTGTTTATATATCTCTCTCTATCACTAGAATATAAATCTCTTCAAGCATACGAATTGGATTTCAATTTAAAAAACGCAAAATCAAAACATATGCTAGTACTGTGTTATCATATTGCTGGTGCTTGCTTTTCAATAACTGTGTGATAGATGAGCCATTAGGAAACATTCTGCATCTCTTATTTGAAGCAAAGTCCAGATCGCACCATTGCAAAGCTCAGTTTCTCAGCTTTCCCTTGGAAGTGGATGGTATAATTTAGCTACAAGGGAATGCCCTGAGCAGAAAGAAGGTTCCAGTCATGAGGTGAAATACTAGATTTGCACTTAGACCCCAAATCACCTCACTTCCTCCACTTGTGTCATGCTGGATAGAATAGAAAAGCGCAGAACTGGAAGTGATCTAAATGCTGGAAAACCTGCTGGGGAACTGGGTAGACGTAATGAAAGGTCAGAAAAATGCGTCCTTTGGAATCATTGCAACTAGACAGCACAAAAAGCTAAACCACAGAGTTGTTTCCAAGACCCAGCTCATTGGAGCCCAAGTCTGATAGACTTACACACATCTGAAAGCTTTTTTTTTTTTTTTTTTGAGACAGAGTCTCACTCTGTTGCCTGGGCTATGGTGCCATGGCGTCAGTCTAGCTGATAGCAACCTCACACTCCTGGGCTCAAGCCACCCTTCTGCCTCTGCCTCCCAAGTAGCTGGGACTACAGGCAAGCGCCACCATGCCCGGCTATTTTCTATGTATATTTTTAGTTGTCTAGCTAATTTCTTTCTACTTTTAGTAGAGACAGAGTCTCGCTCTTGCTCAGGCTGGTCTCGAACTCCTGAGCTCAAATGATCCACCAGCCTCAGCCTCCCAGAGTGCTAGGATTACAGGTGTGAGCCACTGTCCCCAGCCTGAAAGCTTCTTGGCTCTAAGAAACTCTGACTTGGGGGCGGGAGGGGAGGCAATACACATAACCTAAACATTTGTACCCCCATAATATGCTGAAATAAAAAAAAATCACCAAAAAAAGAGAAAAGTTGTAAAGAAAAGTTCCTTCCTTTTGCTATAAAATTATTAATTAATCTTATTCATTTTGAAATTAAATGTGAGAAATTTAATGAATTTATTAAATGCAATATAGTTTCATTTTTCACAACGATGACTCATGCTGGATGCATTACAAGAGGATATTAATGGAGAGTTAAGACCGAGGTACCAAAATTCAAAAAAGAATGTGAAAGTTCAAAGGGAGGTCTAAGACCACTACGCAGAAATTTCAAAGTAAACAACCATCACAAGGGCTGTAAAACTTGAAAGGAAGACACAAAATTATAGAGAGCAGGATCTAGAGGTCTGGTTTTTGAAAGTATTTCTTTTGAGAAAGGGATATTGCCATGTCCGAGTCTCAGTCCCGTCCGCGGGAGCAAGGGATGAGAGGTTCGCTCTTCTGGCGGCAAGTAGTTTCGCTGAGACTACTCACACCTTGGCCCTGCAGTTTGGACATGCAGGGACTAGTGTCTCACTCACACACAACAAATGCGAGAGATCGAGGCCGGACATTTTCCTAACACCAGGATGAGGCAGAGGTGGTGTGACTGGCATTTCTGTGCTCCCCCAAAGAGGGTGGGGCCCACAGGAGGGTACAGGTGGGGTGCGTGAGGGACAGAGGTCTTGGACGGCCATGGAGAGCTTGCGCAGGGCTGCCTGCGACGTGCTGGGCCCTGACTGAGGGAACGCGGCACCAGAGGAATGGAATCCCGAGGAAGGGCGGCCGGAGGGATTAGCAAGAGAGCCTCAGGCCGGGGAGGAAGGCCCTGCTTGTATTGCACCCATAAGGGAAAGACTGAACTTTCTACTTCTGCAGGCTGGGATCCTAGGAAGTCATCTTATGACAAGACTAGTTAAGAGTGATCATTCAGACGCCTTTTCCCGAAGTCAGTCATTCCACTGGGGTACAGGTGCATGGGAATAAGAAAATAAGCAAGAATGCCTGCTTTGGAAATAGGTGTCCCCCACCCCCGCACGGCACGCCGCAACGTGGGGACGGAGAGTCCTTTGGGACCATGTACCCGAAAGTTACAATAGACTTTTATTCCTGACAGTGAGCAGAAAAGTAATTTATGCTACCCCCTGGAGCAGGTTAATGAAACAAAAATAAAATTAATTTCTAATTACATTTCCCAAGTTGAGTTTATTGGATATACCAGGCACAGTATGTTTAACGATTCAGTGATTATTTAAATAACATTCAATAATTTAGTATGAGTGTTTTATATTATGTAGAAATTTATAATTAAAGTGATCAGGTTAAACCTAAACAAGCATGGACATTTTAAAAAGCACAATAGTGTGAATGGTTTCAAATCTGGTTTTGTTCACTCTGGGCTCAGCAGTTATCATGAGTAAGAACATCTGCCAAGATCTGCCAAGATTGCTTTCTGTAGAAGGCAAACTGCGACATTGTTTCTTCTGTATTCCATATGAAAGAAAAAAATATCTTCTGTTTTCCCTTAAATAACTTTTTATTGAGATATAATTTACATGCAGTGAAATTTAGAAATCCTAGGAGTACAGTTCAAGCAATTTTCACAGGCCGGGAGCAGTGGCTCATTCCTGTAATCCTAGCACTCTGGGAGGCCGAGGCTGGAGAATCGCTTGAGCTCAGGAGTTCGAGACCAGCCTGAGCAAGAGCGAGACCCTGTCTCTACTAAAAATAGAAAAAGTTAACCGGGTGTGGTGGCACGCTGAGGCAGGAGGATCCCTTGAGCCCAGGAGTTGGAGGTTGCTGTGAGCGAGGCTGATGCCATAGCACTCTAGCCCAGGCAACAGAGTGAGAGTCTGTCTCAAAAAAAAAAAAAATTATGAAAAAAAATGTAATTTTGACAAAACTAAGTAAAGAAGAAGGTGTTCTGGTCCCTGTGTCCCTCAGCATTCAGTTTTTCCTCATTAATTGATCCCAGAAAGTTCAGAGCACTTGCATTTGAAAATGCTCAAAGCCCCTTAATTATCAAGTAAGTATTGTCCTGTTGCCAACTGTAGATTTCCTAACGTTTATGTGTTGGTGTGGGTGTGGGTTTGGGTATTGTTTACAGCCAGTGTGTCCATGGCTCAGTATCTCTACTGTCTGGAAAATTAGTAGTCTATGTCCTACTGAAATATAATTCCTTTCTTATATGAAAGTATTACCTGGTTATAATTAGGAATACAAAGTTTCTTTCCATTAGGCAAAGCAGTAATGTTACAAGAAATTCTGTGTTATGGAAACTGTAAATATAAGCCTAATTTGTTTTAATTCAGTTCTGACTTCACACTCTCTAATAACGAAATTTTGAACAATGATAGACTACCAGTAAACCTTTGAAAAGACATGAAGTAAACATCATATTATTATATATATATATATTTTCATCTAGACAAGGACAAACTTACACTTATCCTAGTAATTTAACTTAATAATATTTATCTTTGTCATTTTAATTTTCTACCTCTCCTCCATGGGAAAATGTAGGGATTGGAGAGGAAGCAGATATCTTATTTAATGTGATCTAACCTTAGTTTGGGGTGAGTTTTAACAGGTGTTGAAGCAACAGCACTATAGGAAAGAATGGAATTTGAAGTAAAAGTCCAGCAATAAAGAAGACGCTGTAAAACTGTAAATGTGTAGCAAGGAGAACTGCTGCTTGTGGAGTTCCAACTGCTGAGCCTTTGGGTACGTAAGGAGCAATTTAGAGTATAGAGTATGATGCATAAATGTCAACGTACGTGCATTTCCATTTTCACTGCCATCACCTTAATATTTCTTCACATTTTTCTGCCCCAAATATCAGCTGTATTAATATTCCTTAAAGGTATGTAAATATACCTTTTTCAATAAAATGGGAGTTAGTGAGAAATTAGTAAAGCACATCTCTCTGATGCTATAGATCAGCTTGTTGTGAAGGATAGCATAGGTTGCTGAAAAATTCCACATGAGATCCCTATATGTGCTCTCACCTTGAAATGAAGAAAACTAATGATTTGAGAATATATGGAATTAAGTTCTTTGAAAGGAACTAAAGTTATGCTAAGTCCGAGGTGCCTCTGGCTCCCTTTCTCTGAAGGGTAAGACAGAAAGGAATACATATTATATGACTCCATTAATAAATAGTATTTAAGAATATGTACACATAATTCATTATGATATAACTGATAAATTCATGGAGCAGGGATGTTTGCTGACTGGATATGGACATGAGATAAACTTCGGGGAGGCTGGAATGCTTTTTATCTTAGAATGTTGCACCTGCATGACTTGGTAATGATTATACAAATATATCCATGTGTGAAAATTCATCAAGCAGTACTTTCAGTGTATGTTACTGTTTGTACATTATGGTGCAATAAACATTTGTAAAGGGTGGAAAAATAATAAATTCCATATTTTCCATATGGAAAAACAAAAGTAATTAATGTATTGCCTCACACTATACACAAAATCAAAGACTTTAATCTGAAAGTCAAAACTTTAGACATTTAGAAGAAAACATATAAAATCCTCTTATGATCTCAGGAAAGAAAAAGCTTCATCATTCTACAAAATGGCAAAAAGTGTTAGCAATATATATATATATATTCAGAATATATGAAAATTTCTGAAAAGCATAAAGAAAAGAAAACTCTATAAATGTCAGAAAAATACATGAGTTGATATTTCTCAGCAAAAGAATAAATACTATCATATAAACATATGAAAGTAACCTTAATTATATTCAGAGCAGTGAAATTATGAAAAGAGTAAGGTATTATTTTATGATGAAGAGATTGGCCAAAACTAGGTAGCATGCTGGGAGTGTGAGCATAAAACTAATTTATAAAGCAATTTGGACCAATTTTTAAAACATGTACAAAAATGTCCTTAATAGTACTGCTCATGAACAACAAGAATGGAGAGTACCCCAAATGTCAATCACCAGACCTATGTATATATAATTTACAAAATGGAATGGGACATAGACATACACATTACAGAGGAGAAAAGTAAATAAGGTATGAGTACAAAAACAATACCAGATAAATCTTAAAAATCATCCTATTGAAAGAAAAATAAAAGAGAAAGCTACATCCAATGTGATAGTATTTATAATGCTCAAAAACAAGCTAAACTGAGCAATATATGTTTTAGAATATACACATAGGTGATTGAAAGATGTTTTAGCAAAGGTGAGGAAATAATAAACACAAAACAAGGTAGAGGTGCTACTGAACACAAGATTGAGACCTGAAATAAATAGGGAAGGCACACGTGGGTGGTAATGTTCTAGTTCTTCTCTTGGTAGTGAGTGAATGCAGGCTCATTTCATTATACCATATCTAGGCATCTGGTTGTATATACAGATACAGATAAAGAAATTTCACACTGTGTGTATATATGTATATGTTTTATGTTTCTGCTATGAAGGAAAATGCCATGTATTTCAGACAAAGGCCACTTGTTTCTGTGCATCAATTTAGCAAAACTGTTTTATAGCAGAAGATTTTTTAAGCAGATTGCCTTTCAGACAGACTTTGACTATAGCAGGGAACTGGAGCTTTAAGATAAACTGCTATTCCCATTGCAAGGGAGAAGCCTACTGTCAGGATGGACCGGGTTTAGCTAACACACATGCTCTGCTTTTGATTTTGCTTTCCTAATCCGGGAAACAGGCCCTGGCAGGCGTGCTGCACCCAGTGGGTTTGTTTTGCGTGCGGGGTGAGGAGGAGTCTAAATGGAAGCTCCAGCTAGGAGTGTTAGCCAAGGTATGTGGGAAGACGGATCTAGGGGGAGAGCTGGGAACTGTGCAGGTGTGCAGCAGAGAGAGGCCAAGCAAGCCCAGACACAGAAATGTCTCCAAACCCCCGAGCACTCGATGCCCTGTATTGTGTGAGCTACTCCTGGCGGAACTGCTTTTTAAACGACAGAATGACAGCAGTGGGTCAGTTCTGGAGGAATATATGTTTAAATTAGAACTAGCCTAAATGTACCCTGCAGGCTTCATTTTAAAATAAATTGATGAAAGTTGCATTTGCCTTTCTTTTTTTGTTTTTTTTACTTTGGCCTTCTTGATCTAATAGGAATTTTTTTTCTGAAATTTTAGAGAAATTTGAGTTATATAAGTGTATTATAAAGGAACAGACAGATGCCTATTTAAGACTGACTATGTATTCTGTGAATGGCTTTGAAATGTTTAATTCTTTTCAAGGGTATTACTGAAATGATTAATACAGTATGCAAAAGAATGTCATCTTGTGGCAGGAATCATAAACCGCATTCCTAGAAATCTTCAGATTCTTAGAGGTCCTGCAAGGGGCCCAGCCTATCTCAAGAGAGTATTACCCTTTACCACCCACTTGGATCATTTTGTTCTTTCTTCAAACTAATGCACTGAGGACCCAGACAGCATGGTTGCAAAAGTGGTAAGCCTGAACTCTTCAGAGAATAACATCAGCATTCATTCATGCATTCATTGTAAGCATTTAGACTTTTATGGCTTATATAGCATATGTTAGGCAAAGTGTTGGGAGCCAGAGATAAATAAATAATAAATAAATAATAAATGTGATAACTGCCTATTTAAATGGCATGCTGTCACTCCAGACAGATTCATGTTATCACCATGTCTCCAGGAAGGACATACACTATCTGAATTTATTTTTCATTATAGTTTTTTAAAATGGCTGTGAATAAACACCACTACCCTCCATGTGGAAATACGATCAAGATAAAAACGTCACACTTAAAAACTGTGTTGGTCTTAAGAAACATCACAATAATGAATTGTTTTTCAAGATATGGAGTAATTGGGGAAGACATTATGGAAAAGTCACGTCTAATAGAAACTTTCAAAAAAATGTGTCACTTTTCAATCACTTAAAAGCGAGTATATGAAGATAATTCAATAATTAAAATTGAATTAAATAAGACTTGAATATTCAGCATGAAGCCAGAGACAGTGGTGTGGATGCAATGCATGTGTAAATGCAGGAAATTAATTGACATACAATGACAATGCTGTTTCTCTGGTAAGAAAACAAAACAAAACCAAAAACTGCTTTATACCGACAGTGGGTGCTTTATGACTGCATGCTATGAAACCGTTGGTAACCAGGAAATTTGACAGCTTATTTCAAGCAAGCAGAATAGAATATACTAATGTGGCCTTGAAACCAGTAGGAGCATTTCTGTTTTATGAAAGAAGATTAGTTCATTTATCTCCCAGGGTGTGAGCAGTATACATTTCAAGGTTTCACATCAATCTGGTGGATGGGAAAATACTGATGGCAAAATTGTCATCTGTCTGCTCTTGCATATACTTGATGATTTGTTGGGGAGAAAAGTTAAATGTTTATTTCTAATATTTCCAAAGAATAAGAATAGTAAACATTTGGTTATACTTACATAGACCGATTTTATAACAGTTTTAACTATTCCTCATTTTAGAAAATATCAATGAGAGTAAATATGTAATGTGAATGGATTCAGTAACTATTTATGTACACCATTTGATGTGTGCAGTGAAAATATATACAAATGCCCCAGCTGAGATTCTAAGCTTAACATACAGTCCTCCCTGTCTTGATATTAGTGCTTATGACATTCTAGCACATGGTGCCTTTGGGTTCTGAGAGACAAAAGACAGAACTGGTCATATAATTAGAAACACTTGAGAACGGGGAGATTTAACAAAATCAAGAGCAGTAGAAGAAAAAAATCTTTCTTTTATAATGTCAGACAAGCACTAGAGAAAAAGATATGACGTGTTAGAAAACAGAGTGACCCATGGAAAGGCTTTCTGAGCAACATGCTAAATGTGTAATGAAGATCTGAGAAGGCATCCAGATATCTCAATTAATGACTATTGTTAGGGTATTATTAATATCAACCAAATATCACTGGGCCTTTTGGATGAACTGAACTTCCCTGTAATCACCTGAAATTCCCATTTAAACGGCATGTTTTTAATTAATAAATTGTCTCCATGTGTAGGTTGGGTCCTCTTGAGAATTAGGAACCAAGAAGAGATTCCATATGCAAGAGATTTATTGGGGAATGCTCTGGGAGCAATAAAGGCATCAGGAGCAGGAGTAGGCAGGGACCTGGGGACTTCCGTGCAGGGGTAAGGCCTGTGAAAGACAGTGGGAAGGAGGGTTGGTGGAGAGACCTGCTCATTGCAATTTTGAGATAGTCTGCCCAAACCAGCAGGGGGTCCCCCTCAGAGGCTGCCTGTTGACAGAGCCCTTGCTGGGTAGAATGATCTGGCTTTGTTGTCATGCCTGTTGGGTCTTTGCCTGGGAGCAGTAGGAGAGGGGGACCTCAGCCTGAGCAAAAAGACCTGGGTGCGGCTGGTCAGGGTCCCTGGGCAGGTCAACACCTTGACCCCTGCACTCCCTCTGGTACATGTGCCTGTGCTCTTAAGGACATCCTGGGACATGCCATGAGCTCATCCACAGAAAAGAAGGGAGATAACAGAAGTAGGGGTGGGGTGGGCATGCTCCCTTGGGAAATGATATGCACAGGGAATGCAGAGTAGGGAATAAGGCCTGGCATGTGATCTGTTGGTGGTGCTCAGGTTACAGGTGACAAAACACAATGTAAATTAATTTAATTAGGAAGGAGACAGGTTGGCTCATGTCTAGCGTGGGAAGAATGAATGGAGGCACAGGATACAAGTGCTTTTCCCTACTTGGCTCCATTTTCAGGTGGAGTCTCCCTCCTGGCCTGTATCCTCCATACCCAAAAAGCTCAGGCAAAGACCTGGCATCCCATGGTGAGTCACAGACTCACTTCTGTACAGAGTACTATGAAAATTGGATTGAAGTGTTCTGATCACCCCATTTTAAATCACATGTCTCTTTCCAATAAGGAGGAAATATACAATTTCCACAAAATTGGAGGACTGGAAATGATGACTATAGGGTGAGACGAGGATGGCTGTTTCCCTAAAAAGAAGGTTTTAAGGGCAGGAGAAAACAAAGGAGTATCAGATATGGAAGGCAGAGTAAGAGAGGAACCCCATGCGAGGCTTTGAGTAGGCGTGTGTGGTGAAGGGCATGAAATAGATGTCTAGCAGGTACTAGACATCTGCTGGCACCAAAAACAAAGAGGATGTCTGACAAATGACATACAGGCATCAAGGCAATCTGGACTCTTTTCCTAAGATAGCCTAGGTGGAGAGAAAGCTGGGACGTTGTCCGATGCCTGAATGCCCTGTGCGGACAACAGTGTCCAGGACATGAGACACCCAAGAACCATTGTTCAACAGATGCTTTAATTGAGGACATAAATGCAAACATTGCCAGAAGATGAATCTTCAAATCAAATCAACAACCTGTACACATACAGAATTTTACCAGACAGGACTATACTCAGAAGAAAACACCACCAGATCCCATATCCCCAAAAATAACAAATAAGAAAATCACTCAAAACAAATTAAAAAATAATAAAATTGTCAAACAGTAATAGTAAATCAAAGTCTAAATAAGAGAGGGCAGTATGTAAATATAAGATAAAAAGCAGAAGGGGGAAAAAACCATAATTTTGGTCTAACTTGCTTATTTAATTGATTCAAAAATCTGAAGGCTTTTGTCAGAGTTAAATTCAGGGAATGGCCTTAGAGAGAATGAATAACTATGAATAAGGTAAAAGTTTGAAACTTTAGTTTTATTTTAATATTAATTTTAATATTGCATTCATAATGTAATATAGTCAATATACATTTCCCCAAATATTTATAATTTGGCATTTTACATGTAAATGTCTCAATAAAATGTACTGCCTACAATTATATGATCCATTTATTCTGTGATGAAATTTGTTTACAGTAATATCTACATAATTATAGTTCTTAAATTAATTCTTATCATTTGGTCACAATCATTAATCCAAATGAAATTGCTTTTATTCATAATCTTTTCCAACAGAATAAATTTTTATCCATCCACTATTTATAATTTATGCTTCTCTATAATGTTAATTAAAATATACAAATTAGTAAATAACATTATTAATATTCAGAGTATTTTAAAAATTAAAATATATTTAAAATATGTGGATATTTTAAAATATTTTTACAGTATGCACATTAGTCATGCATTCAGGATATTTTTAAAAGTCTAGTTTTTAATTTCATAATTTTTCCCTATCAAATGTAAAATTATTTTCAGCATAATCTTTTCATATTTAGAAATCTCATTGCTCAAAATATTTTAGGCCCGTGAATGTAAGAACATGTACTTTTAATTCATAAATCTCTCTTGAGTGCTGCATATGAGGTTTCTGTGCTATAAAGAAAATGTTCATTACTTCTATGGAGTATCAATTTATTCCAGCAGATGCAACTGAGGAGGAACTAAACCCTCATTTGATGGCCCCACATGTTCACTGTTTTCCTCCTGTGATTACCAATGGGGAGAAGGAACAGGCTGCATATTTGGCAAAGTCAGAACCTACTTAGAAGTTCTGTGTTTGTTCAGATAATTACAAAATAGCAAGAGACCATCAACTATATTAAACTGATAAGGAATATTCCTTTTCATATTACTAACATTCATACTATCTATCTTGTATTAAAAAACAATTCTGTACTTCCCGGAGAACAAAAATATCTTCTTTATCTACTTGAATTTGTCTCTTCTTTACCCACCAGGGGATCTATCAAGCTGAACCTCTATAAACAAACACCATGCAAGAGGGATTGCCAAAACTTTAAATTTGCAAAAAGCATTGGGGTAGACTGTGCATGCTCTGGTGCAACCTGTCTGTGCAAAGCCTGATTTCTGTCAAGCGTCTGTATAGGAGACTGAAAGGTGCCAAACACCTGTACATTTGGAAAGACCAGGAAATATAAATCATTTAAATGTGCCAAGAGAGAGGAAAAATAAAGAGGTGCAAAAGAGAAAACATGAGGATTGTATAAAAATAATTCAGAGCATAAGAGACAGAGAATGTTTTAGGAAATTATACAGAGCGCTCTGTCTCCCTGCCTACCATTTTATTTTCTGGGATTCTGCTAAGGTAGTGGTCATCAAATGCTGCTGTGTACCAGAAATCTCCTGGAAAGCCAAAGGGGACACAGAGACCCAGGGTGTGGGAGCAGAATGGGGCTTGAGAGTTGGATTTTCCAAGCTCCTCAGCTATGTCCTGAGACATACCAGTGTGAGAATCACTTTCCTCATGGTGCTCGAGGTGATGAGAAGTGGCATCTACGGACCTCTAAAAGATCATTCAGTCGTGTGACAGGAATAAGGAGAATGGCTACAGGAAATCACACTTAGATATAAAATTGCATTTATTTTATTAATTTTAATCTTAATTGACTTATTAACCTGCACCAGCACTCCCTTTTTATTTATTTTATCCCTGTTATATCTGTTTTTCACATACTTAACCACTTCAGTACCAGCGTCGACAGCCGTGATATGAACGCGCACAGCGACGTTAGCTGACAGCCGTGATACGACTTTTCTAATTTTTCATTTATCAAAATAAAATTGTGAACATTTAAAAATAACGTCATGAAAACATATGTGTCTATGTTACCTATTCTGATTTACATTACAAGTAAAGCTGCCTGTAAAGTAAAACAAGCTTTCAGTGCTTTAAAGCTTTCCTCATCACACAAGAGCAGAACGGACGCGTCGTCAATGCACAGCACACACTACCGTGCGGACTGCGAGTGCCGGCTGCGGGCGACACTTCGCGGCCGGTGAGCGCCGGACCGAAGTGGTTAAACTCTAAAATGAGGGGAAGTAGCTTGGGCCCTTTCTCCCTAGATGTCCACAACCGAGTGCTGTGTGCCAACCCTCCGCACGGCTCCCACGGGGAACGCAGAGTCCTTCGTGTCAGAGGATGACAGCATTCTCTCCAATCCCATAAATGGTGTTTATTAGATTGAATTTGACTATCTGTTATTTGTTTTTAACTGATAAAAATATGAACTATAATTCTGAATCCGTAACTCATTTGAATGTTTTATTTATAATAACTGGGAAAAAGGGCCCAAGTTGATTGAGTTGAATGACGTACTATAAATATAGATATAACGTAAAATTAATGCATTTCTTAGGAAATCACTTGTATTATCTTTAAAATCATATAGCACAATTGTTTCTTCTTAATGTTTAATAAGAAGTTGATCTCTCACAGCATGAAGATATTGTGGTATGTGCTTGTTGCTATCAATATGTCAATAACATCACAAAATAAGTGAATTCACTAATATTTTGTCTCTTACATATACATTTTCTAACCGCAGAACCAGTCAAATCTGGTTTAACTTTTGTGTAGCACAGTCGTGAGTTGTTTTTCAGTGCAGCAAACCCTCAGTTTGCAAGTCACGCAACCCGAGCGTGCCCAGATGAACCAAGCGTGTCTGATTCATAACCACACATCTGGCCAGAAAGAAAAAGTCAACTACAGGTGGAACCAGAATATCCAGATCAAGGCAAGGAACAGGGACGGAGTTAAGACCTGAGAGGTGCCCTGTTTTGCTGCAGTGTGGACCTAAGACTAAGGCCCCTCGCCGTCACTTTGCACCACCCAATCTGAGCATGCTGATTGCATCTCAGTGTCTCCTACTGTTACCCTCTACCAGTGAAACCTACCCTGGCGCCCCAGCTCGGGAGACAGACGTGAGCGTTGCCTCCTGTCTCCTTGCCAGTCGACTCACAATAAGGCCTTTTCTTTTCTCAAAGCTGGTGCCATGGTATTGGCATCTATGCACATCAGACAGCAAGCCCTTGCTCAGTATCAAGTAATCTGATCTTGATATTCTTAGAATAATGTAGATCCAAAGATGACTTATATTCATCTTTTGAAGTATATAAGCTCTTCTAAGTTAAAAGCTTTTGTCTTTTTTTTTTTTTGAGACAGGGTCTCACTCTGTTGCCTGGGCTACAGTGCTGTGGCGTCAGCCTGGCTCACAGCAACCTCAAACTCCTGCACTCAAGCGATCCTCCTGCCTCAGCCTCCTGAGTAGCTGGGATTACAGGAATGCGCCACCAAGCCCGGCTAATTTTTTCTATATATTTTTAGCTGGCCAATTAATTTCTTTCTATTTTTAGTAGAGACGGGGTCTCATTCTTTCTCAGGCTGGTCTCTAACTCCTGACCTTGAGCAATCCACCCGCCTCAGCTTCCTAGAGTGCTAGGATTACAGGTGTGAGCCACCACACCCGGCCAAAAGCTTTGTCTTTAGTCACATTCTCTCGTATAAGTACAATACCACTCTACCAACAAGAGTAATATTTATACTGCTAATAATAGCATTTATTTTTCCCATTTATTGATGAGGTTGTTTGATTTTTTCTTGTTAATTTTCTTAAGTTCTATATAGATTTTTGTTATCAGCCCTTTATCAGATGTGTAAAATACAAATATTTTCTCCCATTCTGTAGGTTGTCTATTTGCTCTAATGACAGTTTCCTTGGCTGTACAGAAGCTTTTTAATTTCATCATGTCCTATTTATTTATTTTTGTTACTGCTGTGATTGCTTTGGGGGTCTTGTTCATAAATTCTTTGCCTAGGCCAATGTCTATAAGAGTTTTCTCAACATTTTCTTCTAGAATTCTTAAGGTTTCACGCCTTAGGTTTAAGTCTGTTATCCATCGTGAGTTGATTTTTGTGAGAGGTGAGAGGTGGGGATCTAGTTTTGATCTTCCGTATGTGGATATCCAGTCTTCCCACCACCGTTTATTGAATATTCTTTTCCCCAATGTATATTTTTGTCTGCTTTGTCAAACCTCTTATATTATTCTGAATAGAGCTTGAGCCCATCCTTTGAAGTCAGGTATCACAAGAATGGAAAAACAAGCACCACATGTACTTGCCATCAAATTGGTACTAACTGATTGACACTAAGGTGTTTACATAGTGGTAATATTCATTGGGTGCCAGGTGGGAAGGTGGGTAAACTCACAACTAAGGGATGTGGAGCTCACTGTATGGGGGAAGGGCATGCTTTTAGCCCTGGGTTAGGCAAGGCATTACATGTAACCAAAATATTTGTACCCCCATAATATCCTGAAATAATAAAAAATAAATAATAGTATTTTCTTCTTAGGTGGTTAATATAGTCTGAGATCTATGCTAACCTCTTCATATGTGTTATTTCACTTTTTTTTTATAATCCTGTGAGTTAGTTTTACAGAGGAAGAATGTGACATTGACACTAAATCCAGTCACAGAAAGTGTCAGGGCACAGGGGAAAGTCAGGATTTTGGACAGTACAGCTTGAGCTCGTAATCATTGCAGTTCACCGCCAAGGTGCACATTTCAAATTCAAAATTCCACAACGTGAAAGCATGAAATGTGCCTGCCAGTGATATGGCAACGTAAATATAAAAGAAAAGCACAGGACTCCTTTTGCCTATGCAAAATAACTGAATTATGACAAGCCTACAGCTTCCTAGCTTTAATAAAAAGGGTTATGAATTCATAAAAATGAAAATTTATACTCATCTAATGTGTTTAAATGACCTATGAGTTAATTCACTATACTCACATATATGTGTATAATTTCAGAATTGTTATATCATACTATGCCATGTTTTAACTGATCGTGCATTTCTTACTCTTTCATTACGTGTTTTCTGAGTACCATTGAGCTGGAAGACAGACAGAACCATCCCTCCCTCTGGTATGTGTTGTCTAGTGAGGGAGACTGAAATACACAAACTAAATGTGCATTCATGTACACAGAAACAAATATGCCATTTTACTTTTGCTCAGCACTGGGTGCTAATGGATGTAAAATAGAGAGAACTTAGCCAGTTTTGTAATAGGGAAAGCCTGAGAAAAGAAATTTTATATAGAACCAGAAAAAACAATCAGGGTTATTCAGGTTACAATCAGGTTATTGGCCCTAAAACCAAATAGATATATAAATTTGTAGATATACATACTTTAATGTGTAGGCCTGAAATTTATAAGAACAGTATAGGAAGGGGTCAGTGTGAACTTTGTAGTCACCAAAGCACTGAAACTAATGCCGTATACCATGTTACCTAGGAAGAACCCCTAGAGCACATAGTTGGATTGATCTTTTGAATAGAAATTCTAAATTTGAAGAAATTCATCGACAATTCATTTGCCTCACAACATAAACATGACTACCCGATTTTCCTTGTCCCTTTGTTAGGTCACAAGCACGCCACCTAGACTCAGCTGATCAAATGCACTCGGGTGAAAGTTCAGAGGTGAGCAACTAAGGAAACCTGTGGAGTAGAACTACCTTTCCAGTGTAGGAGTTAGCAAAGGTTTTGACCTTCATCGACAGAGCCGGGTGCAGTGATTCACCTGTGCTTGCAAACTCCGGTTCCTGATGTCGAAGTTGCACTGGTGTTGGAAGCCATCCGTGAAAGGCCAGTTACAAGTTACTGGCCCTTTGTGTTAGACAAATGGTGATATGGTAATGCTTTGCTTTTCTTCCAGCAAGAGAGTTCCATAGCAAAATGTTGAGCATCATTCCTGGAAACTTCATCTTGAGTATGTTTCTTCAGCCATCTTGATGTTATCTGTGAGCAACAACATGGCCTGGAGTAAATACCTGTCTATATAAAGTAGGCAGGAGGGAAGTGGCTGTTTGCAAGTAACAATTCTGACTTAAAAGAGATTATACCTCAGTGCAGTGTGCTGCGTATGACAGGATCTAAAGTTGAAACGGAAATGGAGCTACTAGCAGTAAGCACTCAGATATCCAAGCTGGAAAGCATATGACACGTTATTCGGTAATACATATTGATCGATTTTCAGCATCATACCTTCTGCTGTGTGAGAAGGTTTTAGTGGTAGAAAAGTAGTAGGTAAAATTGGAGTATTGGTATAGATCAGTCATTTTTCCCACGTTCAGCAACATTGTTCCAGGCGTGGAAGAATTCAAACTATAGCTACCCAGTTTGGAAGCACTTGTTGGAGGACATACTGCCTTGCTTAGAAGGGTCCTTCCTGCAGCCTGCAATTGAGAAAGATTGAGAAGCCACAAAATAGGCCCAAAAATTTATGTACCTAAAACACAGGTCATCACTAGTCGAGCCAAGTGAAAACTAGTGAGCCCAAACCAACCACATATTTAAATGAAAAAGTGATATTTTCATATAGTACAACATAATATTATAAGCATCATAATATAAGCATCGTCTGTGAATGGGTAGCCTACATTGGAAATAAGATTGTGTCCCCAGACAATTTTCTAGTAACTCCTCAATGGAGACGAGTCCAGTAGCAAAAATAATTTGGAAGCATCACCCTCACCTCTGAGTTTATCACTGAGTCGTCTTGAGGCAGCAATAGCGAGCTGAAGTTGTGGGGTGGGAGAAGACCACATACCTTCAGGTATGAATTTAGTCTTCAACTTAAAGTTTATGTTTCTAGAGGGATTCTGGCTACAGGTACTGACAAAGGCTCTCTCCTTAACTGAATTTTAGGCTCCTCTAAGCCATTTTCTGATCAAGCTTCATGCTGGGGCCTTGTTCATAAGAGCAAGAACCCCTCACCCTGGATATCTGATCACATTTCTCATCCATCCGTCCACCAGGCAATGTCTAATCACAGGCCACTTTTATCAGGGACCCTGTTAGATCAGTTCAGCCAAAATCCTCCTTACCCTGATGTTTCCTCCGAGTAACTTTCCACCCAGTGACCCTCACCATGCTCCTGGGCTATAAATCCCCATTTGTCCAGAGTTGAGCCAGATATTTTTCCGCCTCTATGAAACCCCAAGGTAGTAATCTCCCTTGAATAAAGTCATTGTTAGCATCTTTAACAAGTGTCAAAATATTTTTTTTCTTTTATAGGACTTGCCCAATGTAATCGTGCAATAGTCATGAAAAGCCCAGGTGCTTACTAACGTTTTTGCTTGTTTGTTTTCTCTTTGTAGCGGGGAGGGGCACATATATCCCCAAAGGAACCGTGGAGGCCCCAGCGCACTGTTCACACCTCCATTGCCCTCGGTGGAGGAAACAGATGCCATGTCCTCGCAGAGAGTCAAATCAGAGCATTCCTGGCTATCTAAGAAAGTTATTCCACTGTTAATTCAGAGACTCCACAGTATGTCTACACACTAGGATTTGAAATTTGAAAGGGACAAATGTTCCCCTTTTTCTCCTTTCCAGAATGGAAGCTTTATGGCAGTTACCTATGTTTATAGATGTTTATTTAAGAAAAAAATGAGTTGACAGCAGCCGGCATTACTACTGGCTGCCCAACATCTGTTTTTTCACCTTCCTTACCTTAAAATCCTCAATTCTCTTTCAGTGTCCCTGTGTGCTCAATCACTTCTCCATTAAGGGCAGGAACAGAGTCTATTTTGTGCAGCTTCTGCAGAGGGTGCTATTTTTCTGATCAGAGGGAACATGTGCACTGATATGTGTCCTTTGTCCTTCTCCTCTCTTCCTGTCTGTAGAGCCGCCACCTGTGGGCGGGCAGATGTCAGCACAGGACGAGGGCAGCAGAGCGGGAAGACAAAGGGCTTGGTGTTTGATGTCTTCCTGGAGAAGTTGCACCATCTTTGGACCATGTGGCTCTAGATTTCTTGTCACATGGAAAAATTAATTAAGTCGCTGAAGTTGGTTCTCTCTTATTGTCAGGTAAAACAAATTGTAAATTGCTTTTTTTAAAAAAAGACCCCCCACCCCCAAAAAAAGGACCTAGATTTGCTTTCTGTACATCTGCTCTGGTTGAGGTCTGCCTTGCTTGCTGGCTTATAGGTTCCTGATTTCAACCAAATTTGTAAAAAGTTCATCCAATGCCTCTTCAAATATTTGTTGTTCTACAACCTCTTTCTCCTCTCCTTCTGGAAGTCCGATGTACACATGGTTGTCTGCTGACACTGTTCCATAGGTTGTTGATTCCCAATTCAATTCATTTTCTTCATTTTTTCCCCTCTAGCTTCTTTAGCTTACATGATTTCTATGGACTTCGTGCCCACAAAACTTTTCTTCTGTTGTACTCCACCTGCTGTCAATCCCAGCGATTTTCTCTTTTCCTTTAGAGGTTAAATTTTTCAGTTTCAAAATTTGATTCTCATTTACAGTTTTTACATCTCTCCTAAAATCTCTCTTATCTTCCTTCACCCATTATATCCTTCTCTTCCTGTAGGTGTTCTAAACATATTATCGTATTTAAAAGTCCTTAAGAGTTAACCCCAGCATCTGGGTCACCTGCCCACATGTTAGTTCTCAATAGTGTACTAAACCATCTTGAAAGCTCTTTTGCTTGATATGACATTATGAGTAATCTCGAGTTCATATCAATTCTTCACCTGAACTCCTCAATGTTTTTCCATCTTACTCAGAACAAACACCAAAATTCTTTTATAGTGTGGTCTTTCACAACTGTCATGACCTGGCTTCCTTTCCCACTCTTACCATATTTTCTAAAACTTCACCCCTTGCTCATTCTACTTCAGTCGTATTTCTCCTCTTGCTGTTTCAGAACCACATAAACAGCACCCTATCTCTGGCCTCAGTGCTTAGTATTTTCTATGACTTACACATTTGCTCTATTTCATTTGTTTTTCTCTCTCATTTCACGCAGTCTCAGTTCATATGCCTTCGTAGAGGACAGTGGATAGCTTATCTACAATGCAAAATCCAGCTTCATTTCTCTCTTTAAAATGCAGTTACAACCACCTGATATGTATGTAAAAGTCTATGATCATTTTGAGTGAATTTTATGATATCTGAGGTTTCAGGTGAGGTTCATATTTTGCCTGTGGACATTCACTGGCTCCAGCACCATTTGTTCGAGAGGCTTCCTTCTTCCAGGGAATTACTCTTGCCCCGTTGCCAAAAATCAGGTGGCCTCACATGTGTGGAATTATTTCTCAGCTCTCTATTCTGTTCCATTGACCTGTGTGTGTACACCAATGCCACTGCTCCCTGTCCTGATTACTGCGCTATGTAGTCAGCTTTAAATTCAGGTGGAGTGATTGCTCCCATGTTAGTCTTCCTTTTTAAGATCACTTACCTATTATAGGGTCTGTCACTTTCCATAGAAATTTTAGAGTAAGCTTGTCTATGGCTATGAAAAACTTGATGGAGTTTTGCTAATAACTGCATTTAAAATGTAATCAATTTGAAGTGAATTGACATCTCTACTAGGTTAAGTCTTCTAATCCATATATACAATATGTCTCTTTATCCATTTAGGTCTCCTTTGAATTCTTTCATCAGCATTTTATAATTTACAGCATACATATACTGTATATTTTTGGTTAAGTATTTTTTTAATATTAAGTATATATGTTGTTAACTATACCTGAGTATTTCATTTTCTTTGGAGCATTGGAAAGGACAGTTTTATTTTCAGTTTTGTCATGTTCAATGTTGGTATATATAAATGTGATTGTTTTCATGTGTTGATATTATATTATGTGACATTGCCAAGTTCTAGCAGTGTTTTTGTTTTGTTTTGTTTTTAGATTCCTTGAAATGTCTATGTATTAATATATAATCATGTCATCTGACAGTAGGTACAAGTTTTTTTTTCCTTTTCCAATCTGTGTGCCTTTTATTCTTCAATTTTTACTTATTTACTTTGCACTATAGTAGTGCTTAGATTTTCCCGTATTGTGTTAATAACCACTGGTGGAGTGAAAACCTTTGCCTTGTTCCTGCTCCTAGGGAAAAGCATTCAGTCTTTCCTTATCAAGAGTGATATTAGCTGTGGGTTTTTTATAGGTGCATTTTATCAAGTTGAGGTAATTACTCTCTACTTGTAAATTGCTCAGATCATGAATGAGTGTTGTATTTAGTCAAATACAAACTTTTTAATTCTTCAACTGATATGATACTACGTTTCCTATGTGGCTTATTGGTAGAAGGAATTACATTGCTTGGTTTAAGAATAGTGAATAGCCTTGTATATCTAGGTGAACTTGGCCATGGAGTGTAATTATTTTCATAGGGTGCTGGAAGAGGCTTGCTAATATTTTGTTAAGGATTCTTTTCATCTCTGTTCATGAGATATGTTGATCTATAACGTTCTTTTCTTATCATGTCTTTCTCTGGTTTAGTGTAAGTGTAATACTGTCTTTATGAGTTGAGAAGTGTTTCGTCTTTCTCAATTTTCTCGATAAGATCATATAAAATTCTTCATTAAATATTTGGTAAAATACTATCAAAATTTTCTGGGCTAGGAAATTTATTTGAAGGAAATTTTTAAATAAAGAATTCAACCATTTACTTGTATTAAAACTATTTAGATTATTCATTTAAGTTTATTTTAGTATTTTATCTTTTTCAAGGAATTGGTTCATTTCTCCTTAGTTGTTGAATTTATGGGCATAAAGTTACTCATAGTATTCCTTGATTATCTTTACAATGTCTAAAGAACATGTTGAAGGATATTGATAATTAAACAATATCCCTTGTTTAATTAATTTCTAAATTAGTGATTTGTGTCTGCTCTATTTGCTCTATTTCTTTTAGGCTTGCTACAGGATTATCAATTTTATTGACTTTTTTTCCCAAAAAAAACCCGTGATCTTGGTTTTATTTATTTCTCTAAATTTTTTTTGTTTGTTTACATTTTCATTAACTTCTGTTATTATCTTTATTATTTATTTTCTTCTGCTTGCTTTGTTTTCTTTTATAACTTCTTGCAGGAGGAACTGCAGTAGTAGGAGATTTAAGACCATTTACTAAGTACTTAGTGCTATCAATTTACCCATCAGCAATGCTTTAGTTGCATCCCACATAGTTTGATATGTTATATTTTCATCTTAATTTACTTCTATGTATTTTATATTTCAAGTAAGACATTCTCTTTGCCCCATGGATTATGTAAATGTGATTTGTTTACTTTCCATATGTTTGCAGATTTTTTGAGGACTTTTTGTTACTGATTTCTTGTTTGATTCCATTATAGTAATACTTTTATGATTTAACTTAATTTAAATTTGTTGGTATTTGTTTGATGGCCTAGGACATGGTCTATGTTGGAGAAGATTCCATGCATTCTTGGAAAAAAATGTATATTCAGCTGATTTGGGGAATATCTTTTAATTAGATCCTGTTGGTTAATTGCATGGTTTAGATCTTTTATATCTTTGCAGATTTTGTGTCTAGTGTATCTATCAGCTACTGAGAAAAGGGTGTTAATTTCCAACTATAATGTGGATTTAGCTATTTTTTCAGCCTTTACGGTTTTTTTCTGATATTGTGAGGTTCTATTGTTTACATGCATATTTCGTGTATTCTTTGTGTAGCTTTGTTTTGCATGTATGTTGTATCTATATTTTGCATAGTTTCTCTAGTTTTTGTAGTTAGTAGTTCCTCTGGATATTATAATATGCATATGTGACTAATCAAAAACTATAGATATCAGTATTGTACACCACATGGAGTGAAGTGTTGAAGCCTCATTTCTATTTAAGTACATTTACATTCCCTACTTTTAAATATCATTTTCATGAGTACTAAATGTTATAATTTCTTTTTCAGTCAACAAATATGATTTATATAATCAAGGGGAAAAGGATAGGAACATAGTAATATGTTCTCATATGTCTGACCTATCTGCTGTTCTTTTTTCCTTCCTAATGTTCCATGCTTTTTTCTTTTGTCATCTTCATTGTGTCTGAAGTTCTTGCTTTAGTAACTCTCTAACAGTAGGTCTGTTAGCAGCAAATTACTTTATTTTTCCTTCCTCATTTCTTCACTTTTATTCCTGAAGCATAGTTTTACCAGATATAGAACTCAGGCTTAATGGTTCTTTTCTCATGGTGCTTTGAGAATAGCATGCCACTTCCCTCTGGCCTTCATGGTTTCAGATGAAAATGCACTCTTATTAAAATTGGTGTTTCTCTATAAGTAATATGTCATTTGTTTTCAAAATTTTGTATTATTTTTCAGAAGTTTAATATGATGTGTCTTTGCATAAATTTCTTTGAAAATATCCTGTTTTGGGTTAATGCAGTTTCTTGGATCTGTAGATTTATATCTTCCATCTAATTTGAGAAGTTTTCATTCATTATTTCTTTGAATACTCATTCAGTCCCAGCCTTTCTCCTCTTCTTCAGAGACTCCATTGATATTAAAGTTAAACTTATTATTGTAGTTCCACAGGTTACTCAGACTGTGTTCATTTTATTTTTGAAATTATTTTCTCTTTATTATTCAGATTGGGTAAATCTATTGCTCTTTCCTCAAATCCACTGATTCTATCTTCTGTCATATTTACATAACTATCAAATCCACCAGGGATTTTTAAAAATTTCTATTACTGTATATTTCATTCAGTTCTATCTATGATTTCCATTTGGTTCTTTTTATTTTTTTGAAGCAGGTTTCTATGTTTTCATTTATTTTAAGGGAACTGATTGTTAGAATATTTTTATGAAAGTTGCTTTAAAATTCTTTTTGGAAAATTGAAACATCTGATTCATCTTGTCATTGGTATCAGTTTAGAGTCTGTATCATTTAAGTTTTGATTTTTTTTTTTTTTGGTTCCTGGAATGACAAGAGATTTTTTATTTTATTCTGGTCACTTTCTCTATTACGAAATTATGGAGATTATGAGCCCTATTTGAAAATTTTATTCTAGCAAAAACTCCTCTTGTTTAAGTTTAATTTGTAGGTCCAGGCCTTCTTCTTTGGGCTGTGGTTCCAAGGACAGTTTAATTTTCAGAAACTTTTGATGTTAGTGTAATATTCAGAAATGTTCTGGTTGCTTGGTTTATCTACTGCTTCTCAACCTTCCACTGGTCCCTGTTGGTGCAGTCTGAATGGTGGGAAAGGGTTCCCCAGGGCAGGGTCTAGGTTGTCTGCCAGTGGGGGATGAAAATCTCAGGTCCACAGAAATGAAAAGATATCTCTCTTCTCAGGCAGTTGTGTGTAGTTCCCCTGCCTGTGGGGTCTGGGAATGCTTGTTGGGTCAGGTGATGGTGGGATTTCACTTGTCAGGGCCACCTGCCCTCCCAGTATCTCTGGGCTGAGGGTGAGAAACCTCAGGGTGGTGGAGAAATAAAATCTCTCCCTCAGCCAATTATTGGAAAAGGGACTCCTGATGGATTTCTCTGCCAATAGTCTTGGCTCACCTAGTGTTGTCGGAGGAACTTCCATCCCATCAGGAAAATAAGATCAATGTGCTGTTACATTGTGTGTCAGAAAACTCATGCTCTAGGTTATCTTCTTTTGTTGGGTATGGGGACAGAAGAGGCTCTGCTACTTTACTATTCCCCTCCTGTGCTCCCAAATTAGTTTGCTTCCCTCTACTAACTTTCAGAGTTCTTCTTTGGTTTCATTGTGTGTTATTTCCAGGGTTATACTTTTAATTCCCAAGAAGAACCAGTTATATGCCATCTTGTTCAGACAGACTATCTCTAATATGGATTTTAGTTTGCAGCTCTGTAATTTAATTTCTTATAATTCATAACTCATCCTAATTATCTTAGACCCAGTCCTGGTGCCTTCTTCTCACATCCCTTTGTTTTTTTTTTTTTCTGTTTAAGACCTTCTTTTACTTCTGAGTCCTTTTATCCTCCCTTCATCTCAGCAGTGCCTAAGTAGATCACTCACTGATGTGGCTCTTTGTCCAGGAACAAACGGTTATTTCTTTTTCCAAATGTTGACAACAGGTTGGGCTGTGAAGCTTTCAATCCAGTTCCCAGGTTCCAGTTGTGTTCTCTGGGTATTGCTGAGAAAACACTAGTTTTGTCTCTTCCTTTAATGATTTCCCTTCCCTGCAAGTCTTCCCTAACCACTGAGCCAGAAATTCACCAATTGGAGGGCTTACTGTCTTTCTCGAACTATTGCACTGCTGGGATATTAGCCACCGTTTTGAATTCTTGTTTTTTCTCTAGGTTTTTCTCACTAATTATTTATTGTATTGGTGTTTTCTGGGAAATGAGGGCAGTAGAGCAGTGTGGTGGGGAAACTGTGTTGTTTCTCAAAGCAACTTCTTAGAGAAGGCTCTGTTCAATTTTGAAGTGTTTTAAGAGCATGGGTCTCTATGTCTGTAAAAATACTTTTAAGAAACAAGATCTTCCTTTTGTTACTTTTCCTTAAGTGAGAGTATGTCATGACTTGAAGATAGACGTATGTCATGATTGAGAACCTGGATAGATTTTATTCCATAATAGCACCAATTGTCTTATAATGTCTTTTCATGTCAGATACTGCCATTAGTTTATTCACCATTCTTCATTCACAGAAAGAAGAGTTTTCATCTCTGCTATGTGTGCATAGTTATACAGGAACAAGTTAGTAGAAGCTTCATTGGTGTTTTTTAGCAGATTATGTTTTGAACTTGACAATTTATTGATTTTACAATTATTTTTCTTTAATTACACCAGTACACAGTGCTCTGGTCTTGGTTAAACACAGAAAAGTTCATTCTCTCTTTTTTTTCTTTTTGCCTATAAGAATCCCATTTTATTTTTATTTCAGCATATTATGGGGGTAAAAATGTAAAGGTTACATATATTGCCTTTGCCTCCCTCCCCCTCAAGTCAGACTTTTGAGCATGACCATCCTCCAAATAGTGCACATCACACTCATTAAGTATGTATACACCCATCTCCTCCTCCACCCTCCCATCTGCCTGACACCCGATAAATGTTATTCCTATACATTAACTTAGGTGTTGATCAGTTAATACCAATTTGCTGGTAAGTACATGTGGTGCTTGTTTTTCCATTCTTGGGATACTTCACTTAGTAGAATGGGTTTCAGTTCTATACAGGAAAATACAAGAGGTGCTAGATCACCATTGTTTCTTATAGCTGAATAGCACTCCATGGTATGTATATACCACATTTTATTAATCCACTCATGTATTGATGGGCACTTGGGTTGTTTCCACAATTTTGCAATTATGAATTGTGCTGCTATAAACATTCGAGTGCAGGTGTCTTTTTTGTAGAGCATCTTTTGTTCTTTTGGGTAGATGCCCAGTAATGGCATTGCTGGATCAAATGATAGATCTACTTGAATTGCTTTAAGGTATCTCCATATTGCTTTCCACAAAGGTTGCACTAGTTTGTGGCCCCACCAGTGGGGTAAGAGTGTTCCCATCTCTCTGCAACCATGCCAACATTTATTGTTTGGGGACTTTTTGATAAAGGCCATTCTTACTGGAGATAAGTGATCTCTCATTGCTGTTTTGATTTGCATTTCCCTGATGATTAGAGATGTTGAGCATTTTTTCATATATTTGTTGGCCATTATTCTGTCTTCTCTTGAAAATTTTCTTTTCATGTCCTTTGCCCACTTTTTGACAGGGTTGTTTTATTTTTTTCTTGCTCATTTTCATGAGTTCTAAATAGATTCTAGTTATCAGCCTTTTATCAGATGCATAGCATGCAAAAATTTTCTCTTATTCTGTAGGTTGTCTGTTTGCTCTCATGACAGTTTGTTTGGTTGTGCAGAAGCTTTTTAATTTGATCAGGTCCCATTTATTTATTTTTGTTTTTGCTGTGATTGCCTTTGGGGTCTTCTTCATAAATTCTTTCCCTAGGCCAATGTCTAGAAGAGTATTCAAGCAACCATAGAAATGCACACATCCAGGCTGATAGGCAGCAGCTGCGATCTGCCTTGCTCATGTAGCACCTATAGGAATAGAGGCTACACAAGGCCTGTTACTTCCCAAACAAAAAAACAACCACTGATCCAGATAGGGAGGGCTCAGTGAAGGAATTCTGGAAGTATGAAGAATCAAATGGAAAGCACTCCCCCAAAGAGGAACATCAGCTCTCAAGCAATGGACATTAACCAAAATCAGACCACTAAAATGACAGAAGAAGAATTTCGAGCATGGATCGTAAGAAAATTCAATGACTTGCAAGAACAACTGGATAACCAACACAAAGAAAATGCAAAAAGATTCCAGGATCTGGAACAAAAATTCACTAAAGAAATTGAAACAATGAAGAAAAATCTAACTGAAATCCTGGAAATGAAGAATCTATTCAGGGAACTACAAAACACAGTGGAAAGCCTCAAGAACAGGGTAGATCAAACAGAAGAATCTCAGAGATTTAAGATGACACTTTCCAATTAAATAAGTTAGTTACAGAGATAGAGCAGAGAAATAAGAGAAAAGAGCAAAGCCTACAAGAAATGTGAGATTATATGAAGAAACCTAACTTGAGGTTGTTGGGGATTCCCGAAGGGAAAGAAGAAAACACACAAGGGTTGGATAAGATATTTGAAGATATAATTGAGGAGGATTTCCAAGGCCTTGCTAAAAATCTATATATCTAAGCACAAGAAGCTCAAAGGACCCCTGGGAGATTCAATGGAAACAGGAAGACACCATGACATGTAGTCATTAGACTGACCATAATATCAACTAAAGAGGCCCTTCTATGAGTTGTAAGATGCTTCTTAGCAAGTAACATACAACGGAAAGCCAATCTGAATAATGTCAGACTTCTCAACTGAAACCTTACAAGCAAGCAGAGACTGGGGCCCCATTCTCACTCTTCTGAAACAGAATAATGCCCAGCCTATAATCTTGTACCCTGCAAAACTAAGTTTTAAATATGAAGGAGAAATAAAGACATTCTCAGACAAGCAAAGACTGTGGGAATTCATCAAGATAAAACCAGCCCTCCAAGAAGTACATAAAAGTTCATTCTCTTAACAACACAACATACTGCCTCATATTGGAATGTTAGAATTTGATATTTTGATAGCAGTATGACAGATTTCTAAGATGACCCTAAAACAATCAGACACACAAAATAACTTGGCATCTCTATGCTATCACTGAGGAAATTTCACTGTTTTAAAATTAATCTACAATAATTATTGGTGTATTTTACTCTTCATTCCCTTCCATTGGACACTACTTTTTTCCCTTAAAGCAGGTATTTCTTTAGCTATTGTCATATTGGCAGCATTATTCTAAGAGTTTTTATCAGAAATAAATAATAACAATAAATCCTGCCCAAAGAAACTTAGTGCATTTTATTTAGACAAAGCTAATATTTAAGCACATATTAGAAAGCATTTTTTGGGTTAGTTTTATGAAGGGTACATTAGGAAAAGGAAACAGGAAAGTGACTCTGAGTAATCAAAAATGTCATTAGAGTAGAGTAGGAATGAGCAGTTCCTTGTGAAGAATACATAGAATTTTGCTTATAATTTTTTTGTTTTCTTTTCTTTTCCATTTTTTGTTTTTTGTTTTTTGAGACAGAGTTTCACTCTATTGCCTGGGCTACAGTGCCATGGTGCCAGCCTAGCTCACAGCCAACTCAAACTCCTGGGCTCAAGTAACCCTTCTGCCTCAGCCTCCCGAGTAGCTGGGTCTACAGGCATGTGCCACCATGCCTGGCTAATTATTTCTATATATTTTTAGTTGTCCAGCTAATTTCTTTCTATTTTTTAGTAGAGACAGGGTCTCACTCTTGCTCAGGCTGGTCTCAAACTCCTGATTTCAAACAATCCTCCTGCCTTGGCCTCCCAGAGTGCTAGGATTACAGGCATGAGCTGCCATGCCTGTCCCTTCACTTATACTTTAATGCTACATTTTGTTTTAATACCAACTATTGAACTATTGGCAGAATCGACTTCTAAAGACTGGTTATGCAATGGTGAAAAACATAGCAAGGTCAAAGTTCTATAATGAAGATAATCCTCTCAAAATGTAGATAAAATAGAGTATTACTGGTGCCATTTAGCCGAGATCTATTGTCTGAATAGGGACAGGGACATGTGTAGTTAGTTTACAGGTGAGTAGAATAGATGTCTAACTTTTCTACATAAAGCTACCTGGCATCTATTATTGCTATGAGTATGAGATTATCAGTCCTGTAGGTTCTGTTAAAGTATCAGAGATATGTATATGCATTGCCTCAGGAGCTAAAGCAGATCTTCATGTTTGAACTGTGGTGGATGTGGAGATGTGTTGCCCAGATCCCCTCTGATGAAGACTTCTCACCAGAGCTGCTGGGAGTTCCATCAGTAGATAGTCTTCAATGTCAGCCCTTTCAAGATTGTCTGAACTACAGAGACATGACTTGTCTAGGGATGGCCGTACTCCTTCCTGTCACAGCTCCATTCCATGAGGGATGCCAGAATCTAAAGCCCTGGCCTTCTCACTCAGTGGAGACCACACCTAGCTATGGAGCAACTCCAGGGCTGTCTGAAGCTGTCCATGGGTCTGTATTGCCTCTACTTCTCTCTCTGCCCAATCTGGCTTCCTTGTTTCCCTTCTATAGGTCTGAGACCAGGGGCATTCCTTAATAAACACTTTGCCTGCTAAACTTGAACTCTGAGTGTCTTCCTGGGGATCTTGGAGTTAGGAAGAACACACTGAGTTAGAGTTAAAAGGAGGTCATAAGACATTTCCACACACACCCTGAGAGTGGGTGTAGTTTTCTTTTGTTTTGTTTTAGGAAAATTCAACTTGTAGCCATATACAAGATGATTAAAGTCAGCAGGACATAGCTCTATGAATAATAGATGGCAAACAATGCAAATTACAGAAACATGATATAATGAAAACCTGACTGAGTCCTGGCAAAGGTAATCAACAAAAGGCATCATGAAAAGAAATAAATGACTGGCCTCTACTTAAAGGAAGAGGAAGATTTAAAAACTCTTCAAAATCCTATGCTAAGGAAAAAAAGAACTATTGCTTCTCTTCACATAAAAATAGCAAAGGAAGTCAAAACTTTGTGGCTAACACAATAAATTAAATAAATACATTCATGGGAGGGGGAATATATGCTCAAAACATTTTTATATACTTTAAAATCTCTCATCCTAAAATTTTCTTTTATTTCACATTTGTACCTTAATTTTTTAAAACTTAAAAAAATTAATTTTACATGGACCCTTATTTTAATTTTTAGCTAATAATAAACTACCATTAATTTGAATTCATAATTTATTTTTTATACATGATTTCAAGCACATATAATCAAAAATTTTGAAGAGAGTTTAAAGGAGTTTAAATATTATATAGATTAGTGTTTCTCAAGTAGAGGAGGATCACCTGAGTTCTTTGAGGAAAAATGTAGATTTCTGGATCCTACCTTTCTTTAATCTACTCTCTTTTATAAATAAAATACCTTAGGATTCTTATGTAAAGCAGTCTGAGAATCACTGCCAAAGATGATGAAGAATTGTACCTGTCCTTAGAACTGTCTACTGCTCATGTTCAGGTTCTTCATAAAGCATAAAAATTAAATTTACAGAGAAGCCTAATATATTTAAATCAGTTCTTTATAAAACCAGTTACCTAGGAAACAAGGAGAGTCTGAAAGTCAGTAATGAGGCCATTAGAATCTATTGGCCACCTTGGGGGCTGGGAATAGGTCATTAACTTAGAAAATACAGAAAAATAGAGAAGGGAGGAAGGACCTTTTAGCTTGAGAAATCTGTTATTGAGGAAACCTCCTTATGTCCAGACTAAGGAACCTGAGTGATTGTTCTAGTAAGGGAAATATGCAATTGAAATTGAGAATGATTTTTTTCTACCACTGTTCTAAGAGTGTAATATGAAAATGGGCTCATATTTGTAAGTTTTAGCTCAGGAGGCGGAGGCAGGAGGATCTCTTGAGCCCAGGAGTTTGAGGTTGCTGTGAGCTAGGCTGACACCGTAGCACTGTAGCCTGGGCATCAGTGAGAGACTCTGTCTCAAAAAAAAAAAAGAAAAGAAAAAGAAAAAATAGTTTTAGAAATTTATAAAATTTATATATTTTTTTTTTTTGGCTTGAGCAACAGAAAATTATTTTCTTACAGTTCTGGAGGCTGGAAATCTGAGGGCGCCCTCATGGCCAGGTTCTGAGGAGAACTTTCTTGCCGTGTCCTCACGCGGCCTTTGCTTGGTGTGTGGTGGGTGTGCGGTGACAGTGGGGAGGGAGAGACACAGAGACGGAGATAGAAATAGAGATAGAAATAGAGATATATTTGGAGATATATATATATATATGTGTATATATATATACATACATGGAGAGATCTTTCTCTTCTTATATGGCCACCAGTCCTATCAATTAGGGCCCCTCGTTTTTGATCTTATTTAACCTTAATTATCTCCTAAAGACCCTATCTGCAAATATAGTCACATTAGGGGTTAGGACTTTAACCTATGAATTTTGGGGGAACAAAGTCCATAGCAGACATAATGATTATATAATATTAAGGTAGTAGAAGAAAATATTATGTATCCAGTGGAGAAGAAGAAAATAAAATGAATTGAACGAAATGTTAATAAGACCTACTACAATAGTAAAGTGTAGTAAATGCAAATGGATTAGCTCAGTAATCAATAGACAGAGAATCTCAGAATTGACTAACACAAACAAAAAAATTTCAACAAAATATTTTATGACACACACCAATACATATAAACACACATGTGTGCACACACATTGATAATATTAGTATAAGTATGAAAACACATACACTACACAAATATAAACCAGAAGAGATATGAAGTAGCAATATTAATATCGAAAAAAATAAAGAACTAAATCAACAAATATCTTAAGTGGCAAAGAAGAATGTTCATTCTAATTAAAATATTAGCAGAAAGAATCCAGCACAAATCACAATTGTAATATGTCACAATCAACACATTGTGCACACTCCAGGAATGATAGAATGGCTCAATTTCAAAAATTAAAAAAAGACATTGAAAAAGCAAATTATCATATCAGTGGAAGTTGAAGAGAAATTTCATAGACTTAACAGTCTTTCTTAATCAAACTTTTTAAGAAAAAATTTATAGTTGGGTCAATTATTGCTTTATGTATTTTGAACATATATTGTTAGGTGGACATGTGAACATGTATTATTAATGAATATAGTAATTTTCTGATTGTTCCTTGTACTAGTAAAATTTATAATTTAAAAAATTTATAATTTATAAAATTATTTTTGGTTTAAAAAAGCAAAGGTAAACATAGAAGTTATGGCTAGCACAGATACTATAATACAAAACTAAAAATATAAGAAAGAAGGAAAAAAAATTAAAGCCCCTTTGTTATGATTTTAAAATGCAGGCTCCTCAAAGTATTTTCAAAGCAACCAAGGGAAAGACAGTTCTGAGGGTAAAATCCCAACAGCATTTCAGAGAGAGAAGGGCCAAAGTTGAGATATTTATAGGATTTTATAGCATGGTTTAAGGCAGGTCTTTCAACCTAGGGGGTGTGATCAGGACTGGGAGACACAGCGCAGTGGACATACTGGCTTTGTAAGAGGGTCCTGAAACGAGCAGTGACATTATTTGCGATGCTGATCATCCCACTAACGTATTTTTTATAAGAGCAAAGCTACACTGGTGAAAGCAGTGGAATAATAAAATCATGCAATTTATACAAAAAATTGTGTGAGTACAGATGTGTTTTTCATTTGCAGGATGCAAAAGAATTTTTAAGCTTTAGAGTACACCAAAATTTTAATCATATACTTTGTTGAGAGGGAATATTATGTAAGTGAATGAAATATTATTGTAAATTAGCTAGTAAAGGGACAAATGATCAAATTAATAACTTATGATCAATTAGGATTTATTATCAATTTAATGCCATACCCAACACTGTGTTTAAATAGAGCTGGTAGCAGAAGTAGAAGAAAGTTTTAATAAGAAACAAAGGCATTCTCTAGAACAGCTTTCTCTTCTACCTGAAGTGCCTCCTTATTAACCACTTCGGTCCGGCGCTCACAGCCGGGAAGCCTCGCCCACAGCCGGCACTCACAGTCCCACGGTAGTTTGTGCTGTGCATTGACGACGCGTCCCTTTTGCTCTTGTGTGATGAGGAAAGCTTTAAAGCACTGAAAGCTTGTTTTACTTTACAGGCAGCTTTAGGAAAATAACTGTAATAACTCCTACTAAGGACTTGTTAAAAGGTCACAGATGCGTAGTAACTTATTAGCTGAACGTACACACTGCAACTGCAGAGATAAAAGCTGTAAAAGTAAAAGCTTTTGGCTGTCGGCTAAAGTCGATGCTCGGCTGTGCGCATTCATATCACAGCTGTCGGCTAAAGTCGACGCTCGGCTGTGCGCCTTCATCTGTGGCTGATGACTATAGTCGGCTGTGCACGTTCATCTGTGGCTGTTGACTACAGTCAACGTTCATACCAAAGTGGTTAAAATTTCTTTATATTGCTTATGATCAGGACGATGGCATTTTGAGACAGGAGTCCCCATCTTCTTCATTTGCTGCAAATTGATAAACTACTCTTTCCTTTTCCTCAATCATTTGTCCTCATTCTTCTCATGCAACTTGTCCTCAGGAACAAGTGTCCAACTTTCGGTCACAGAATTTGGTGTCCCTCAGTGAGCAATTGGCAACCTGGTGGAACGGCACCTAGCAACTGCTAGAGGAAGTGGGGAGCAGCTCCAGGTCAAGCCTTGGGTCTTTGCCAGTGGAAGTGACCTGTTTTTCAAGGTAAAGGAGTAAGAGACCTCCCTAGCAGCTGCCAGAGCCTGTTTCAGCTCTGGGAACTCCAGTACCTTTTTCTCCTTGATATTGGATGCAGTTCTGATCAACCTGAAACTTGCTGGGGCAAAAGAAACATATCTGGGAAGTGTCCGGACAGCCTCAGCCATCTGTTTAACCACTTCGGTACGAGCGTCGACTTTAGCCGACAGCCACAGATGAACGCGCACAGCCCAGCGTCCACTGTAGCCCACAGCCACAGATGAACGCACACAGCGACTTTAGCCGACAGCCGTGATAGGAAGGCGCACAGCCCAGCATCGACTTTAGCTGACAGCCCAAAGCTTTTACTTTTACAGCTTTTATCTCTGCAGTTGCAGTGTGTATGTTCAGCTAATAAGTTACTACGAATCTGAGACCTTTTAACAAGTCCTTAGTAGGAGTTATTATAGTTATTTTCCTAAAGCTGCCTGTGAAGCAAAACACGCTTTCAGTGCTTTAACGCTTTCCTCATCACACAAGAGCAAAAGGGATTCGTCGTCAATGCGCAGCACACACTACCGTGCGGACTGTGAGTGCCGGCTGTGGGCGAGGTTTTGCTGCTGGTGAGTGCCATACCGAAGTGGTTAAGTTCCCAGTGTGCACATGGAGACCCTTGCTTCCACCCATTTGGGAGGTTTTCAGACCTTCCTGTTGAATTTGTTTGGAGGCACCATTTGGGGCGCAAGTCATGAGGTTGAGTCGAAATGGAGAACCTGGTTTGGTTTTCAGGCTCATTTGTGGTTCCCGGGGAACCTGGTGGGGGGATTCCCCTTTGTATAACAAGATGTTGGTTCTCATTTGACAGAATTTGGTTCTCGTTTCCTAGTTCCCATTCAGTAGACCTTGGCATTTTTGTGTTGGGAATTCCAAATAGTGTCTGTATTAGTTATTTGTGAGTTTTGTTTCAACATGGAAGGCTCCATTTCTGTTTCATCTGAAAGTCTCTTGGGAAAAATTCTGGCTGAATGGTCAACTTACAGCTATGAACTTATGTCTAAACAAAGAATAGTGTATTATCATAATACTGTAATACACATATGGGGTGTGAGGAGCAGTGGCCATTAAATGGAATCTTAAATTATTATATTAATACTTTCTTAGAGCTGGAATTATTTTGTCAAAGATCAGGTAAATGGGACAATATCTCATACATACAGTATTTCATGCAATTGCTTATTAAAGAGGCTGAAAGGCCTGGGACAAAGTTAATGGTACAAAGGAAACCTCCACCCATAGCCAGGGAGGGAAGCCAGATCTCGGATGGCAAAATTGAGGAGGAATTAGCCACATTAGACCTCATGAACCCTTTCAATCCAAATTTCACTGAACCTCCTCCCCCACCGTCAGCTTTCCTGTACCTGCCACCACTGGTGGAGGGGCCCATGGTTGGGGAGGGCAGGGCTGGGGCCCATTCCTCAGCCCTATGCCCTCCAGGTTATGACTGGGGAATAGGAATGGTCTCCCCTTCCAAGCCCCAGCAGCGAACTCAATTTGGCCAGAGGGCACCCATAGCCAGGGCATTTGCATTGCAACAGTATCCCATAGGAGACTCAAATGTTCAAGGACAGCTGGTAGGGTGCTATTGGACTTATGTTCCATTTTCTACCTTGGATTTATTGAATAGGAAAAACTAAACCCAACTTATAGAGAGGATGAGAAGAATGACATGAGAATGAGAACCAAGAGAATGACAAGAGTTGTTTATAACCATCTTTGCAACACACTGTCCCACTTGGGTGGGTGTACAGACCTTACTGAATATATTACTTACTGCAGATAAGTGTGGACTAGTGATGGACAAGGCCAAGGAAGAGGCACAGCATCTCCAAGGCAAGGATCCTTATCAAACCCTAGATCCGACTGCTGTTGTCCCAATGGCAGAACCAAACTGGGATCCAAATGCTGACACAGTGTCAGAATAAATCATTACTGAAAGTGTGTTCCTGCAGGCCTCCAGCAGGGTGTGTCCAGGCAAAGGAGTTTAAACAACTTCCAAGAGTTACAACAAAAAGCTAATGAGGATCCCTCTGAATTTCTGGAACACATCTATTAGGCATATAGGAAATATACAGATGCAGATCCATAAGCCCCTCAAAACAAGGCATAGCTAATGAGACTTTTATAGGGAATAGTGCTCCAGATATAAGGCGAAAGCTGCAGCTTGTGGAAAGAGCAAGTGGCATGAACCCCTCCCAGATGGTTGATATTACCTTCAAAGCATATAGTGCCAGGGAAGAACGGAAACTGAAACCTACGTACATGTTGTTAGCTGTGCCAACCAAGGATCCTTTGAGACAGTCAAAAACGAAGAGTGGGAAAGGCCACCCCAGGGTGAGGCACAACCAGTGTTCTTTGAGTAAAGAGGAAGGACACTGGAAAAAGCATCCCAAAGCTACAAAGAGCTCCAGGTAACAAGAAACCCCAGGAGAGCAAATGGTCTTTCAAGTCTGGGACTCGGATGGTGCATGAGGGGACCCGGGGCCCCACGCCTCACTCAGTGCTCCAATCCAAACAGCCCTTCAGGAGCCCTGTGTAAAATCAACAGTGGGGACTCGACTAGTGGATTTTTAAATTGACACTGGAGCTACCTTTTCTGTCCTAAACTCTAAACTAACTCCCTTAGCGAAGACATGGTGGCAGTGGTTAGGGTGACTGGTCAGACCCAGCAATGACCCATGCTCCAACCTCTTGAGGGCCAACTGGAAGAATAAAAACTGAGGCACAGTTCTTTGTACCTTACGGACTGTCCAGTGCCTCTTCTGGGCCAACATATGTTACGCGAGTCAAATGTGCAAATAACCTTTTCTCCAGAGGAGCAGCAGCTCCACCTACAGGTGCCCACTGAAAATACTCTCCAGTTTCAACGTCTTTTCATGGGAAAAGAAGAGACAAATTCTGTTCCCCTGATGTCTACCAAAAAGTGAGTGCAGCCATAGGTGTGCATGGGACTTGGGAAGGGCAGTAATAGCCACAGCAATTACTGTTTTGTTAAAAGAAGGTGCCTTCCGCCCTCTTAGGAAACAATACCCCCCTACAAAAGAAGTGTTGGAAGGGTTCCAACCTATATTGAACAGATATCTAGAACATGGACTAATTCGTCCCTGTCAGTGCCCTTTTAATACACTGATTTTACCCATGAAGAAGCCCCATACAAATGAGTATGTTCCGGCAGGACCTACGTGCTGTTGGTGATATTGTACAAGACACCCACCCTATGGTGCCAAACCCATATACCCTTTTGACAACAATACCAGGTGACTATGAATGGTAAGTACCAGACTTAAAAGATGCTTTATTTTGCATTCCATTGGAGAAGGAGACCCCACTCCTTTTCACATTTGAATGGCAGGACCTTGAACTAGGATGACATCACAGTACTGCTGGACTGTGCTGCCTCAGGGAGTTTAAAACTCCTGCCCTGTTTAGTGAGGACTTGGCAAGAGACTTGCAGAAACTGCAATTGGATCAAGGGATTCTGTTACAATATGTGGATGATTTACTTATAGCCGGCCCTGATTACAATCATTGTCTTACAAATACAGTGTCTGTGCTAACTCATCTAGCCTCATGTGGCTATAAAATATCACCCAAAAAGGCACAGATTTGCAAACAAAAGATTACTTATTTGGGATTCCAAATTAGCAAGAAAACCCACAACCTAATGTCAGACTGAAAGCAAGTCATCTGGGATCTTAAAGTGCACAGAAATAAAAGGCAACTACATGGGTTCCTACGAATGGCGGGGTTCTGTCACATCTGGATCCCAAACTTTGGACTGATAGCAAAGCCTTTGTATGAGGCCCTTAAAGAGGCAGATGTGGAGCCTCTGATCTGGACCACTGGCTGTCAAAATGCCTGTGAGAGACTAAAGCAGAGTCTTACGACTGCTCCTGCTTTGGGGTTACCTGACTTGCAGAAAGAATTTAAATTTTATGTTCATGAAAAACAAGGAATGAGCCTTGGAGTCTTAGTGCAGACACTGGGTCAGTCACGTCCCATGCCCAGTGGCAAACTTGTCAAAGCCACTGGAAAATACTACGAGAGGATGGTCTCCTTGCCTCTGGGCAGTAGCAGCTACCTGTAACTTATTGCAACAGATAGAAAAATTCACCTTAGGACAACCTGTTGTAGTATATGCAACCCACCAGGTTCTGACTTTGTTAGAACAGAAAGAGGGTTATTATTGGCTGACTGCTGGAAGCCTGTGAAAATATCAGGCCACCCTTTTGGATAATCACATAGTCAAATTAAAGACTGCGTCTACTTTCAATCCTGCCACCCTGTGACCAGCTGAAGAGAACGAGCCTCAGCAACATGACTATTTAGAGGTTCTGGAGGCTGTCACCTTTTCACCAATGGGAGCAGTTTTGTGGACAATGGACCACGGAGGGATGGATATGTAGTGGTCATGGAACAAAGGGCACTGGAGGCATTGGCACTGCCACCTGGGACTGCAGCCCAGAAAGCCGAGCTCATTGCTTTGCCCAGAGCGCTCCAGTTACCCAGAGGGAGAAAGGTAAACATTTATACAGACTCTAAATATGCTTTTATGGTTGTGCATGCTCATCGTGCCATTTGGAAGGAAAGGGGACTCCTGATGGCAGGAAATAAGGACATTAAGTATCAGCGCCACTGAAATAATGGCCCTGATATAGGCTGTGACTGAGCCCAAGCAGGTGGCCATCAGGCACTGTCCTGGTCACCAAAAAGGGAGACTATTAGGTTGCAGAAGGGAATCAAGCCACCAACAGGGCCTCAAAGAAGGCCACTAAAGGTGATCTGTTCCTCAGGGCTGTGACACCCCAGCTGGATTTAAACCAATATAAACCACACTACACTATGAGGATGAAAAAGCTAAAGATTATGGCTTGAATTTGCAGAAGTTGGTCCTGGGATCACCAGCAGGAAGTGACTAATAGCTCTGCACTCAGAGGCCCCGTGTCTCTTTCTAGCCCAGCCCTGTATGGGACATTGTGTGCCAGGAGACAGTCTATTTTGCCTTGTCAGTCCTCACAGTTGTGGTTGTAGCTTATGAATTGTTCTCTACCTGGAACTCTGTTTAAATCTACTATCATAGCTTTGTAATGACAAAAATAAGTATAAGCCTACCATCTAAAACATTGCCCCAGTTCAGCAGGCAGTAGCTTGATGGCTGTGTTGCCCCTCCTGTCATAGGTGTGGAAAGACAGAATTGTCGGTGGGGAATAGGTAACTGAGGGAACAGCCTGAAAAGAAAGGGCAAAAATGTTTCACAAAGCTGTTTCTATTAAACTTCCCCCATTCCTTTGGGGAGTAAAAACATGCATTCCCACCTCAGGCGAGTGGTCGGGGGGAGTAGGGGAGTGACCCTGGTTCTTTGTTCCGCCGGAGATGGCTCAGCAGAGCTGTCTGGGCAGAGGTCTGGGGGTGGAGGTCACGAGACTGTCCTTGCAGGAGATAGGATCCATCAGAACCATCAGCTGTAGTACCCTGAAGCTGAAAACACTCTCTTTAAAAGTTCTGTATTTCTGCTTATGATTAGGATGATGGCATTTTAAGACAGGAGTTTCCACCCTCCTCATTTGCTGGCAACTTAATAAACTCCTATTTACTTTTCCTCAACCACTTGTACTCATTCTGATGTGGCCTTGGGGACAAGTACCAAACTTTTGGTAACTGAAGATGTTATATAAGCTGGAATTTAAAGCTATCCTCTCGAGAACTACTCATTCTCTACCTGTCTCACATGTACACACATGCTGTGGTCTGAATGTGTCTCCTCCCAATTCTGTGTGTTGAAACTCAGTAGCCAGTGTCATCGTGTTAAAAGGTAGGGCCTGTAGGAAGTGATTAAGTCATGAGATGGTGCCCTCATAATGAGGACCGATGCCCTTATAAAAGAGGTTGGAGGGAGCACCTGCTGCCTCTGCCCCTTGCCACACACAGGGACACTGCACGAGACACCATCGTGGAAGCAGAGCAAGCACTCACCATACCTCGAGTCTGTGGGCACCTAGATCTTAGACCTCCAGCCTCCAAGACCGTGAGAAAAAACTACTTTTTTAAATAAATTATACAGGCCTGAAATGACTAAGACAATGTGTTTGTAAATTTCCATTTGTTTTCTGTTGTTAATGAGTCTTTTGTTACAGGGGTCTGTTCCAGCTAAGAACTTATGAGTATTAAAGAAAATATTATTTTTCTTCCCTTACACTAGAAGCTGGGCATGCTATCTGATTGGTTTGGGAGCATCTTTAGTGTTTTTCTGTCTGGATCCAAGTTGAAAGTAAGAACCAAGGAAACAGGGAAGTGTCAGTCACTGGCCAGGTTCTCGCCATTCTGAGCCAACTGCTGTAGCAGCTGCGGGTCAGGGCTCTGTTATCATGTATGGTCTGGTCATTGTCCACCTGTCTATTCAGGATCTCAATATATTAGAGGGGTAAACAACCAACTTTATTATCAGAAACCTCATTTTAAGTTTACTTTTCTGTCCAGGTGTCCCGTACAAATCATTTAACTTTTAAATATGCAAATATGCTTTCTCCCCTAGCAGCAATCAACGTAATATTTTTGTTGGGATTGAGATGCTGTCTATTGAAATGACTGTTTTATATTTATCTTTGTATAAAAAGACCTAACCTTAAGCTCCTATGCACATCTAAGTAAAGCACAATGCTTTCCTTTTGCTTAATAGTCATATTATTAAATTAATTTTAATTTAAAATTAATATATGGACATTGTATCTTTTTAAAATATATGATGGATAAATCTAACTCCCCCTTTGACAATCACCACTGGCTTTGAAAATATAGCTGTTTAGACAAAATAACTGTCTTATAGAGCTTGCCACATATTATATAGAGCTCATTGTATGCCAGGCAGTTTTTCTAACAACCTTATGAGCTAGGTGCTTTGCTATCCCCACTTTACAGATGAGGAAACTGATGCAGACAGAGGTTTTCATTTAGGTCACCAAGCCAACATTTAGTAAGTAAGATAGCCAGATTCAAATTCAGAGTAAAAAGCACCTGCGATGCTTCTTACTGCCTTCTCATCGCAATCCTACTACCTAAGGGTGACTACCAACCTGCTCCTAGCGTCATAGATTCATTTTGCCTGTTTATGTATTGTATATAATCTGATTACAAACATTTGTCTATACCTGGCACATTTTGCTGAATGTTATGTTTTGAAATTCGTTCATGTTTGCTGCCTGTAGTTGTAGATCATTCTCTTTGCTGTGTCCCATTGTGTGAATATACCTTAACTCAATTTATCATTTAACTGCTGATGGGCATTTAGGCACTTTAAAGTTTGTGAAAATTATGACTAGTGCAATGTAAACATTCTCATACATGTTTTTGGTAAACCTATGCACCAGTATTTGTTATGTATTTACCTAGGAGTAGAATTCCTGTGTTAGATCATAGAGTACATGCAAATCTATCTTTAGCAGATAGTATCATCCAGTTTTCTCAAGTATGCTATATCAATTCACCTACTTGGCATACTACATGTGGTATGAGAGTTAAATTTACTCCACATATTGCTGGACCATGAGGATTCATACAATTTTGACTTAACAGAAGAAGATAGATATGTACCAGATAATTTTAATTTCTGGTTCGGTGCATTAGCTGAGTATGACATTTTTGTTAACTTCCCAGGTATAAGAGTGCTTTAGTGATTTTTGCATGAGAAAGAACCATCTAAAATGCCTCTTGCATATATTTGTGTATATTTTACATAGGATAGTGCTCTCTAAAATACCCTTGCATTTAAAACTAATGTGCATTTATTGTTTTACACGTTCAAAAACACATTAACATGCATTATAACACATGATTTTATAGCACATGATTTTCAAAAGAAGATTTTGATAGCTCCAAGGTTGCACAATGAATCACCTAGAAGACTGCGTAAAGCAGTCATTACCTACTAACAAGTTCAGTACATAAGACAATGTATTTCCATAGCATTTCCTTAATATCCCACCTTGAACATTAACTTCTTACACTATTTCAAAAAGGTAATAAATTCCAATATTGAAGAAATAGATAATACCTTGAAAAAAGTATTGACTAAAAAGATAGCCAAGTAGGTCTATAAAAATATTTTTAAAAGAGTGATAAACATCGACATAGATTTTCTTGACCAGTTTAAGCATTATACATATTTTTAACAATAAGTACACACTTTTTGAGGAATTGGTTTATATTTCCGTAAGATAAGAAAGTATTATTTACTTGTCAGAAAAAATAGTACTTACAGGTACTGATGTATTTGCAGTTGTGAAGGCTTTTGTAAAATGAGATCAATTTACTAATTTCTATTTAAAGCCCAAAATAGCTCCACAAGGAAATGTGAATCATTTAAATCAGCTATAGCCATAGCACAAAAATACACAACCATTGGGGTATAAAACTTTGAGAACTGTTTCTTAAAGATTAAATTACCTTAGAAATAGATATTTCCTTGTTCATCATTTATCTTAAAAGTAAAATTTTATTCATTTAACTTATTTCCTTGAGGGACAGTCAACATAACAGTTGTGTATACTTATGAATCCCAAGGCTGACATCAAAATTGAAATTGTAGCTGAAGGATGCTGCTTGAAATCCTTTGATGATTTGCAATATTAATACCAAGGTTCTAAGGTTCTAAAACTTAAAACAAATGGAAACTTTCCAACAGCAAATAGTGTATGATTTTTAGATGTCACAAAGTCACCTTGGAATATTTAAATGCCTGACAATTCGGAAATGGGTTCTGCAGAGGGAAAAGTTTTATTTATATCAACCATTGATAGAGAAGCCAGCTGAAAGTCACTGCTCTTATTCACCCTTTAATTTTCTTTTTAAACATTACTGAGCATCTGCCACAGATGCCCAGACTTGTGCTTGTGAGGGGGACGCCGCAGCCAGGGTGCTCGGAAGAGACAGGTCCGGTGGACGTGTGGAATGCTTCCGGTCATGGAACCTTTCAGTAATCCTGACAGACCAGACCGGCCTGGCAGTCTTGAGTGACTTTCAGAGTCCCCACTGGGAAACCAAAACAAGGAGTCCTGACGTGGGCATGCGGGCGTGGATCAGGAGCAGCCACGCCTGACGACGAGAGGCAGGTTCCCCACGTCTCCCCCGCCTGTGCCAGGCCAGTGCTTGTTGTTAGGGAGTACCAGACATTACCTAAGGCAACTGGTCTCACAATAGTCAGTGTTTTTCCAGACCGAAATGCAGACCTTGAATTTATATTTTTTTATTTAGATAGAACATGGATATAGGTTAATGAACTTAAAAACTCTTCATGGAAATCCATCTACATGACTGTGAAAAAATATGCTCCAGTGGATGTTGTCAGTGAATACCAGAGTACCCTGCAGTGCTCGAGCGCCTGGTCTTCAGAATCTTCTCTCTTTGCACTTTTCCCTTCTACTTTAATATAGCACTCTATAGAGATATCCGTTAGCAGTGACTTTAAATGATGACACTGTGGTGTTCGGTCAATGATCAGCGCTGCACCATGCTCAGTGCAGAACAATCTTCTCACCCCATAGATCCGACAGTGTCTTGTATAGTGAATACATGCTTTCACATGAATGCAGACGATAACGGCTGGAGGAAGATCACGAAAGAAACAGAAACCAAAATCATTTTTTCTTCGTCTTTTTTCTTTTTATTTTCATCCACTCCTGATCTAGAAAAAGCGTTTATAGAAAAATGAGATTTTGAAATGACATTTCACCCAGTCGGGTGAAAATGTTGGAGGTACAGCCACCCGTGTAATTTTTCATCCATATAAGAGCACATTTAAAAGTGAAAGGAGCATCACGAGTGAATGCGTCAGGACATTAGTTACACACCATGGCAGACCTGGATCAGAGTCACTAATTATAGGCTAAGTGTCCTTTCCATACGCAGATAAAAAATAAAACGAAACCAGGAGAAAAAGCACAGTTGTTTTAAAGCACAGGCTTCATCTGCTTGGGTTGTTTCTACTGGCTGGGCTGCATCGAGATAGACACCTGCGGATGTATTTGCTGGCCATTATCCAGGAATGACTGTCTTTTCGGATCTCAATTCCCCACGATGTGCCTGGCCAAAAGAGAGACTGTACATTTGAGGACCAGCTGTGGACAATGCCCTCCCTCCACACTGGCAGTCACCCTCGGGCACGGACAGCTGCAGTGGAGCCGCGTCACCCTCGGGCACGGCCAGCTGCAGGGGAGCCGCGTCACCCTCGGGCACGGCCAGCTGCAGGGGAGCCGCGTCACCCTCGGGCACGGCCAGCTGCAGGGGAGCCGCGTCACCCTCGGGCACGGCCAGCTGCAGGGGAGCCGCGTCACCCTCGGGCACGGCCAGCTGCAGGGGAGCCGCGTCACCCTCGGGCACGGCCAGCTGCAGGGGAGCCGCGTCTGCAGACGCTCCAGCTGCGCCGCTGGGCGCCGGGGGCAGAGCGCTGCTGGGGCGGCAGCCCCGGGCACCAGCCGCACGGGAGACACTGTAGTGCTGAGATCCTTCCCTCAGCCAAACCTTTCAGAGACTTACAGTTCTAACAGCAAAGTCTTTATCGCCAGAATCCCTGATGTGCTTAGATATCGTGCTCTATTCCCTTAAAACCTCAACAGCTTCAGCACCAACAGAGAATCTCATGTAGATTCAGCTAACTGAATGACATCTTCTATTTTCATTTCCTACCAGATTGTGTTCTTTCCTTAAAATTCTTCCCTAAATTTACCGAGTAAACTTTTGTATTTTCAAAGGTATTATTTGAAGCAGCCATTGTACAGCATATCCTTTCTATAAAACAAAAGCAATAGTTCTCTGGTTTTGCTTTTTAAACTACTGTATAGCTTGCTCAATACACAGTTTGGCCCTAGGAAACAACTTGTATTTATCTCAAATGTCAGTGGTTAGTGAAGAGAAAAACTTTACAATATTATACTCTATATTTAATTATAGTCCATGATTCTACAGTTCGATTTGAACTACAAGGAAAAAAAAAGATTTTTTAGCAATCCCTAGTCTCACACACAAACATAAACACATATATAAAAAATATATGTATTACTTAAAAAATAGATACAATGGTCCATGAAACACAATAGAGACCCAGAAACAAATACAAATCTAGTCATCTGATTTTTGACAAAAGCGCAAAGGCAATTCAATGAAGAAAAGATAATCTTTTCAACAAATGGTGTGGAACAATTAGATGTCCATATGCATAAGAATGAACTTTGACCTAGACTTTATATCTTATATAAAAATTAACTCAAAATGGACTTCATACTTAAATATAAAATACAAAACTATACAACCCAGAAAAAAATATAGGAGAAAAATCTAGGTTATCTTGATTTTGGTGATGAGTTTTTAGCTGTAACACTAAAAGCACAGTTCATGAAAGGAAAAAAATTGATAATTTTAATTGATATTTTAATGGACTTCATTAAAATAAAAAGTTTTGCACTGAGAAAGACACTGTTAATGGACTAGAAGATGAGTCACTGGCTATGAGAAGATATTTGTAAATTGTCTTTTACCAGACATGCATTCAAAATATAAAAAGAGCTTTTAATACACAATAAGAAAATAATCAATTTTATTAAAAATTACTTAAAAGATCTGCATGTTTACCTCCTCCAGCAAGACATATAGGTGGCAAATAAGCATATGAAAAGATACTCCATATCATTTGTCATTAGGGAAATGCAAATTAAAATGTTACTAGAGAGATTCAAATTAAAACAGCATTGAGATGTCATTACAAATCTATTAAAATGACTAATAAAAAAAAAGTAACAGTACCAATTGCTAGCAAGGATGTGGATGAACAAGAACTTTTACTTATTCCTTGTGGTAATGCAGAATGGTCCAGTTGTTACCAAGCAATCAATGGGTTCGCTGCCTGGTGTGCATAGAAGCCAATACCACAGCACTGGCCTTTGAGAAAAGAAAAGTTTTATTGCAAGTCAACTCGCAAGGAGACAGGACAAAATGCTCAAATCTGTCTCCCAGAGCTGGGGGCTGGTCGGGTTAATGAGGTGTCATTTGATTGGATCTTACAATAGGGTGTTGCCAGGAGGTGTGCTCTGATTGGACCATGCCATGTAGTGATGATGCTAGGGCTTGATCTGATTGGATCCTGGATCTTTCCATCTGGTTATACTACTTCTTAATTCAGTTTCTGCACTTGGCTTCTATCTATGGTTGCATGCTTGGTTCATCTGGGCAAGCCCTGGTTATGTGACTTTCAACCTGGGGGGTCACATTTCTTTCATGCATTGTGCTGAAAAACAACTGGCAACTGAAAAACAACTCACAACTTTGTTACATGCAAGTTGAGTCAGATTAATGTGGTGCACTTACACAACCACTTTGGAAGATAGTCTTGCAGTTTCTCTAGAAGCTAAAAAGTCTTACCATGTAATCCAATAATAACACCAATGGATATTTACCCAATCAATTGGAAAATTTATATGCATACAAGTATGTGCATTAAAATATTGATAGCTACTTTACATATAATCATTTTAAACCAGAAGCAATGAATATCTTCTTAGGAAAATGAATTGAACCTCATTCAATAGGTGAATGAATAAACAAACTGTAATAAATCTGTATAATGGAATATTATTCAGCAATAAAAAGACATGAGCTATTAAACCACAGGAAACATGGAAAAATCTTAAATGCATATCACTAAGTGAAAGATGACAATTTGAGAAGGCTATCCACTGTATGTTTCCATTTATATGACATTTTAGAAAGGATAAAACTACAGAGATGGAAAACAGGTCAGTGGTTTCCAGAGGCTTATGGAGGTAAGAGAGTTGAATAGGTAAAGAAAAGATGATTTTGTAGAGCCTTGAAATTATTGTGATTGACACTGTATGATGGGTACACAGTACTATGAATTTCACAAAACCCATGAAACTTTACAGCATAAGAGTAAACTTTGATGAATGGAAATTAAACAACTCAGGAGTACAAGTGATCCCAGGATAGCATGCAGATGGTGACAAAAGATTCTAACTGCATTACAAAAGTATTATAAATGTATGACATACCCTCTATGAAGGGGTTGGGAAAAACGTGGTGCTTACTTAAATAATGTTGGAAATGACTGGAAACTTAACAGCAAAGACCAAAGGGTCTGAAACATAAGACTGTATCCTAGTTAGTAAAGCTGTTTCTCATGGGATATGTTAACAGCTCTAAGACTGCTGTATATGTCTACTGGGATTGAACAAATAAAATTTGGTATATGCTCACAATGGAATATTACTCAATTCTAAGAAATGACAGCGAGCTAGCACCACTTATGTTATACTGGATTGAGCTTAAGCCCATTATCCAAAGTGAGGTGACAAGAGATCAGAAAAATGGGCTCCACATGTAATCGCCATCAAATTGGTACTGACCAATTATCAATATGGTGCTCAAAGGGTGGTGGTGTTCACCAGAGACTCGGGGGGTAGGGGGTAAACCCACATCTGAGGGATGTGGTGAACAGTGTGGAGGAGAAGGGCATACCTCTAACCCTTGCTAGGTAAAGGCAAAGT
>VBSM01001124.1:2145257-2205388 GCA_008086735.1 Cheirogaleus medius
AAAAAAAAAAAAAAGAACCAGAGCTCACTGGAGATATGGCTGATTTGGAGGCAGGAAATATACAAAATAAGCCTGGCACAGGCTTAACAGTTCCAGAAAGTAAAGAAGTGTTTTAAAAATAAGAAAAAGAGAAACAAAATACCACACATAAAATGATGGGAACAAGTCAAAAGGACACAGACACTAACAGAAAGAGCTCCCAGTGGCCAAGGCTGGAATAATTTAAAGCAATAAATTAAAGAATACATTATTGAAATAAAATCCAAATTATGAAAAAATATCTGTGAGGTTATACTGATATAAAAAAGTGACTGAATACATAAATAGAGGAGAAGAGACATATCTTTTGTATGGGACATTTCCAAACAATTATTGTCAATCTTACCCCCTCGAAGAGGTGTGGCATGACTGCCCACTCCTTAAGTGTGCACTGCTTATAGCAATTTTCTTCCAAAGAGCACAAGGTAGAAATTGAGAAAAAAGAGAAACATTGCAGTCAGCAAACCTGAGAAGTGAGAATTGAGAAGTCACGCTGGTAGTGTGTGTCCTGGAGACAGTGTGGTGAGAACAGCACTTTGCTTTGGGGTCTTCATCCAAAATCCATAGACCCAGTCTAAACATGTGAAGAACATTAGACAAACCCAGACTGGGAGATAGTCCACAAAATGCCCGACAGTATTTCTCAAAACTGTCGAGGTCATGAAAAACAAGGAAAATCTGAGAAACTGTCACAACCAAGTGGAGCTTAAAAGATATGGTGAAGGGCCGGGCGCGGTGGCTCACGCCTGTAATCCTAGCACTCTGGGAGGCCGAGGCGGGTGGATAGCTCAAGGTCAGGAGTTCGAAACCAGCCTGACCAAGAGCGAGACCCCGTCTCTAAAAAAAAAAAAAAAAAAAAAAAAAAAAAAAAAAGATATGGTGAAAAAATGTAATATGGTATCTTAGATGGGATCATGAAACATAAAAAAATGTAGATTAAAAGCCAAGAAGATCTGAATAAGGTATGCACTTTATATAATAGTAACATATCTATATTGCTTACTTTTTTTGAGAAAAATACACCATAGTCATGTAAGATATTAATAGTTGGGGAAACTATGTGTAGGATACATGGAAACTCTCTACTTTCCTTGCCACTTTCTTGTAAATCTAAAACTTTTCTAAAAGAAAATAATTATTTTCTAGAATACATGCGTTTCTTTTGGAGAAATGTTACAAATACTTTCAAAGGGGATTTGATGATTTGGAAAAGTAGGTGATTTCCTGACCAAAGATCTTGAAGAACTAAAATGATAATAAATTGATTTGTTTTGGGAACGGTAATAGAAAGGTTGGAGCAAGTGTTGGTATGTTCCAGTCCTCATAGAAAGTAACTGAGTGAATTTTAGTGATAAATCCAAGTAGACTTAAGGAACTCTATTCTCCAAGTTATTTTGTTTAAGTTTATGTCTAGACAAGAGAACCAATTTAAGTTTTGTTTCTTAAGTAAAACAAAAATAATTCCATTTTTCCAAGGCAATGTTTCAAAACAACTTTTCACATCTTTGCATACATAATTCCTTCCCCACCATCTTTATTATGCTTTCCCTAATAAAAAGGGATAATCTTCAGATAATCTTAAGTAATTTAAAAAATATCTGTTCTCATATTCTGTCTTTCATGACTATTTCATAGTAATTCCAGGTGCTTAATGGAAGTCAGGTGAATTAGTTCCACCCCTTCCAGTTAGTTATGTCTGAAGTGATGTTGAGGACACCGTTGCAGTCCGCAAGCTAGAGAAGATTCATCAATGATGACAAAGCCTCCAACCAGCCATTCTTTTAACTTATATTGATCGAGCAAATCCAGGTCTCAAAATGGGGGCCCAAAATAAGGACTTAAAAATGAGCAATGCCGCATCGATATATCTGGGGAAGTTTCCACATGTGCAATAATGACAAGTTCCATAAAATAGAGTCACAAGGAGGTGTGGGAATGTTTGCCTGGGAATAAATATTGCTTCAGGAACATCTCAAAAGAATTGGCAAATCCTAATCTGAATGAAAAACATTAAAAGAAATTCATATCTTGGAAGTGAAGAAATGAAAAAGAGGGAAAGAAAAGTAGTATGAATGAAAGATAAATGTAGTGGGGAGCAGGGGTGAGGCTGTAGGAGAGTGTGGGTGTAGCCTCTGGGCCGTCCATTGGGCCTGCCGTACCGATTACTGCAGGCTGGGTGACTTGACCAGCAGAAATTTAACTTCTCACAGTTCTGGAGGCTAGAAGTTCAAGATCAAAGTGTCAGCAAGATCGGGTTCTTCTGAGGCCTCTCTCCTTGGTATCTGGGTGGCTACCCTGTCCCTGTGTCTCCACGTGGACGTCCCTCTGTGTGTGTCTGTGTCCTACTCGCCCCTTCTGACAAGGACACCAATTACCTTCCATTAGGATGCACCCACATGAGCTCATTTTATCTCTTTAAAAACCCTGTCTCCAAATACAGTGACATCCTGAGGTACTTGGGGTCAGTACAGACGAGCTTTGTGGGGACACAATTCAGCCCATCACAGCCTGGGAATGGAATTACGGAGGCCGTAGAAGTGCCATACAGGATTCGCAACTCAAAACGTGTTGCCCCACAAGGAGGACGCGGGGCACAAGAAGCCTCACGTGCTGTGGCTGTCACACAGGCTACAATATGGTGAGCAACAAGGAGGAAAAATGGCGAGGTCAGTGGAATTAGAGATATATTCCAGTAGTTGATTATTGTGACTTGATAATGCATTAGATGTGTGGTGGTGTTTAAGAGAGGCAGCCATCAAAAAATCACTTAGGCCAATGTATGCAAAACATCATCAGGCTGTGGGACATGAGAGGGAGCCTCCAGGAAACCTATCAAGTGACCCTGGGTTTGGATTCATTAAACACTGACCCTGCACTGCCTAGTTTTCAGTGTAATGACAACTCTCAGATATTAAATACCTTTCTTCGTATGTGAGATTCCCTTTGTGTAGTAGTGGGAAACCTAACGGAAGATGAAGCTTACCATGATTTAATAGCTCTATTTTAGCCAGGAAGCTTTTTGTAATAATTTGCATAAAATATTATGAATATTTCAATTGAATAGAAATCAAGAAAACGGCTGCTATATGATCATCTTAAAGATATTTGGTTATTGTTTCTTATGGAATTCAGTTTCCCTGAGGAGTATGGAACTATTATCCAAATGCAGTGTTATTTTTGTTATTTCCGCTACAACAGGGATATGTTTCCTCTAATTAGCCACCACTGGTTACATTTTTATGAGAAAACAACAGGATGACAGTGCTGTTGAAATCACTTTATTCAAAGCCTTTAGCGTAATATAAAGAACCCAAACATAGACTAGAGGTGGACATCAGCCTGTGGAATTATGAACATTTAGTTCACAATACAGTCCCTGATTAGTAATTTTGCCCTATAGCAAGTGGTTATTCCATTTCTATCAATTATGCATTATAAAGCAATCCAATTGCTTGGGATTTTTCTCTTCACCAATCCTGAAAATGAAAGTTTAAGCTCTCACTGTGTCATGGTTGACATATTGATAAAATATTATGAAAGTTTAATTGCTGCGTCTATTATAATTAACTGTGACAAGAGAGCAAAATTATTTCTACTGCCCCTCGCCTAGAGATTAGAAATGTACTGATCCAAGAATACATCTTTTTCTATAGATATCTGAGCGCCATCAACTTTAGGCAGGACGCGTCTTAACGTTACACGTGCTCGTGAGTACTGACGGAAGCCACACCACAGCATCTGCAAAGGAGGGGTTAACTTTCAGGCATCTCTTCATGGCTAAGCATAAGACTCAAAGGAGACTAATGAAAGAGTTAACAAAAACCAAAACCGAGATAATGTAACAGTTACTTTCTGGCAAACTGTTCTCTTCACAGAACACACACACACCAACAAACACAATACCTTAAAAATAATGTTAATTGAAAAATAACATTAAACTCTCTCTCTTGAAATGGTCACTTTAATTCTGAAAACGGGCCTTTCCTTTCCGTGCAAGAGTGTCACTGCACTGCTGCTGAGCATGCGTGCCAACCTCGGGCTGGTTGTACTTGCTCGGTCCCCTCGGCTGCCAGCAGCAAAACTGGGGGTTCTGGATTGTATTTTATCAGTTAATGGAAAAAGCCACAGTAATTTATCTGAAAGCTTCCAAAGCCCCTGACAACCACTGATGGAATAAGAACAAGCGCTGCAAGGTGGCCTGGGTGCTTACTGGGGCTCCCAGCACAGCGCAAAGATGTTCTTTGTGGACACGTCATTCACCAGGCCGAAGATCGCCATGTTTTCTAGCGTCACAGAACTGTTAGGCTGTCATCTACATGTGTGTGTATACTCACATGCATGTGCTTGCGTGCACACACGTCAGAGACGCGGAGCTCTGTGGAGCGATGCCTGCAACAGAGGGCCTCTGGCTTTCTGCTACTAGCGGGTTGACCTCGGAACAGAGAGCTGTTGTTCCCCTAGCGCAGGTCCTTCCCTGAGCAGCCTGCATCGAGTGACCAAGCAAGGCAGAATAGAAAAACCTGGCCATTTCCATCGAATATAGGTAATTCTGATGGGCAGTGCTGACCCCAGGCTGTCCTACAAGTTGGCCGAGGCGCCCGCGCTGCGGATGGACGTCTTCCTCTAGTTTTCCTCTCTCCCTGCTCCTCTCAGGCTTTGACACCTAGTAGACATCTTGCACCTTCAGTTCTATCTTAGCATCTGCTTCTGGAGAAACCAACCTGCAATATATATGGGTAAATATCCAGAAAAATAGTGAATGATAAACGATTATTTTAAATAACAGATATTTTGAGCTATAATTGAACCAAGGTGCAACAACTTACAAAACCAGACCAGAGCAAAGGGGGCGCACCTATGCAGATCGCGTTTGGCCAGCGTGGTACACACATACAAGCAACTTTCACTAGGGCACTGTCAAGTCAGAATCAAAATGTGAAATCTTTTATATCATCCCATTATATAATGTAGGAAAATATCATAAAGTAGGAACTTGAAAAGAAAATCACTATGAGGATTTCTCCATAGATGAGAACTAAAAACTAGCAGTTATTTGAGGAGAGCAGAAATATGTGTGGGCAAGAGCAAGTTTCTACACTCAAATATGTCACATCTAAGTTTAGTTAGTTAGCCAGTGTGTTTAAATCCATTTGTGTGTGCACTCCCCAGTGTGTGTATCATATACTCTAAATTAATTGAAGCACATATTTAAATATGTACAATACATTGTGTACTCTTCTGTATTAAATACACATGTACACTTTGAGGTGCTGAGAATACAATAGACTTGTCTCTGAGTCCTCAGAGAACTCACAGTGGGAGAAAGACTATGAAAGCCATGAAACAGTAATTGGTGTGTTAGAAGTAACCGCAGGATGCCACAACAACAAATAGAGCCAACAGTGAACATGATTGAGCACATGCCTCCTTGAGGAGCTGTGTGGGAACTGAAGTTTGAATCCTGAGTGTGTTCATTAGTACTGGATTATGGAATATTGGGAAATGAGTTCAGGAAAGTTGTTTTCGACAGCTCTTGCCTAACAATTGACTATGAAGGAAAGAAAAATTGTGAGTAAAATACAAACACACTTATAAATATTCGAGACAGTTGAGCAATCTGTTACATTGAAGACAAAGACCCAAAAGAGAGAAGGAGATGAAAACTACAAGAGACGTGGAAGTGGATAATATCCCCCCAAAACTAGTGGAAAAAATAGCTTTTGGCATAATGAATAATGTCTTTCTCATAAATTACTTTGAACTATTTTGGAAAGAGGGCTTTTATGAATATTCTTACAAATCTTACCACTGGGTAGAGCGAGGTAGAATGAATAAATGTATCAGTTGGTTAGCGAGGGGGCTGGATTTTGAGGGAACAGATGTTTTAATAGAAATAAAAGAGTGTGCTATTTGGAAATGTATGTGGTGAGAAAGAAAGATATTGTCATTTAAGATTTTGGGTATGGGCCGCCCAGAGGACCTATAACATAAATGGGCCTTTTTAGGGCATTACTCAGTAAGCACCATTAGGATGTAATTCCATAGGTCCAATTGTAATTCACTGGTCAATATTTGTAACTGAAAAAACATACTATATTCCAAATCAAAATTGATATAAACTTTATCAGAATTGTTGTAAAATGTATCAGTGGGTCAATTGGTTAACTGAAGCTAAACTAAAATTTACACAGTTATTTGTAAAAGACAGTCAAGTGCAAACTTAAACCACCATGCAGTGTTACAATAAAAGAAACCCAAAACACTGGAAAAATAATTCATTATAAAAATTTTATTTAAAAATAAAACCAAGCTATATTAAGATCTGTGTTGACCTAGTGCTCTCTCACTTTTTAGTATTTCAAATCAGAACCATTAAACACATAAAAGGTACTACATCCTATGTTAAATATTATTTCACTAAATTATCATTTGTAATCAAATAATAAGTGGGTGCATTTTATATTTAGATGTACCTCCTTTCTTTACTAAATATCATTTATATCCAATAATCACTCAAATAAAATAATGTGTAGGCTGAATACAAAGAAAATATGACCTTGGCATATCAGAGTAAAAATGCTAAAAATCAAAGACAATGAACAAATAAGAAAATCATACAAAGTGGGAAAGGGATAAGTTACTTTCAAAGGAGCCACAATAAGGCTAGAAGCAGACTTCAACGAAAATAATGAAAACCAGAAGGTTTCTTTAAGGTACCAAAAGGACAAAACTGAAAATCCACCTAAAATATTCTTCAAAATAAAGATGTTTACAGAGAAATAAAAACAGAGAATACATAACATATAAGCAGAAAACAATTGTCCCTAATTTAGCCTGAAAATACAGGAGGAAGAGAGCAATGGAAATAATAAACGTGTAAAACTATTAATAAATATTGACTCTAAACAATAGTATTTTGTAGGTTTTAAAAAAATTTAAAATTAAACATAAAACTAAATTGAAAACACTGAGAACTAAATTGCAAAACAACAAAAATGCAAATAGAAACAGTGGCTAAGTATAATTGATATCGAGGCACTAACATTGTTGGGGAAGTGGCATAATTTGTATTAGACTTGAGCATAAATAGATGATAGATGTAAATCCAAATATGTCAGTACTTGCATAAAATGTCACGGGAATAAATACTCTTTTTAAAAAAAATAAAAATTATATACTTCCTGTAAGAGAAACATCTTAAACATAAGACACAGAAATATTGAAAATAAAAGATAAAGAAAGATACAGTATGGAAACACAAACTAAAAAAATAGTAGAGTAGCTATAAAATACCAGATGACATAAATTTAAATCAAATAGCATTACTAAAACTAAAGAGGAATTTCATAATGATAAAGAGATCAATACACCAAGAAATTAAAAACAATTCTATATGTGAATGTGCCCAATAGCATAGTTTCAAAAATGAGGAAGTGATAACTTACAGAAATAATGAAAAAATTATACAAATCCACAATCATAATGAAAGATTTTAACACAACATATCCCAAATATAGTAGAAGTACATACACATTCATATACAAAATAATCACAAGTTAACCAATGCGTAATTGAAAAATGTAGAGCAATACACCCAACAATGACACAGTCCACATTCTCTCCAAATAAAAAAATAATTACTACCCACAATATAATCATATGCTGCATCACAAAGCAAGTCTGAAAAAAATTTTAAAGGAGTGAAATCATACACATTTTACCTACTCACAGGGAAATTAAGCTTGAAATCAATTAAAAATGTTACTAATAAATCTCCAACAATTTGGATATGTAAAAAATATTTTAAGCAATCCACATATCAAAGAATAAATCACAAAGATATTTGGAAATTACCTTGAATTATATAATGACATTATATAACAAAGTTTATTTGTAATCCTGAGCTAAAAAAAAAAAAAAATCTGTGGTTAGAAATAAATGTCTTTCCATACACAGACAGATTAGAGAAGAAAAAGACGGAAATCGATGACCTTATATGTACCTCAATCAAATTAGGAATAAAAGAGGACTTCTGCAATGAGGGCCTGAGCTGCTCCAGGGACTCTGCCCAGCAAAGCAGTCATAACCAGTTGGAAAAGAATATAATTAGGTAACATAACAGATACATGCTAGATGATTGATAGTTAAATGATAGAGATAAAGATGAGAGATAGAAATAAAGTTAGAGATAAAGATGACGTGGATATAGATGTAAACCATCTACTAGAAATCTCTAGAAATTGTCTCAAGGGCACACAACAAATACAGAAATATGTATTCATGGAAATCTCCTTAGTCGCAGAGTAATTGAGTCTGTGGCGTCTGAGCCAGGATCTGCTCTCTCTCTCTCTACACTCCCAGCCCAGCACGACACAAGTTCACGCAGGACGTGTGCAGCCACAGGGAGCACGGGCCTCCCTCTACCGCCAGTATCCTGCTGAGGGCGATGGTAATTCCCGAAGAAGAACAGGCTGCCCAGATTTCTCATCCTACCAGCCTGTAGTGAAGGGGCTCTGTTCCAAGCCAGAGCATCTGGGAGGGGTGGGGACCTCTTCCTTCACACCTTCACTCCCAGGGCTGAGGTCAGCCACAGGCACAGCAGACCAGGAATAGCCGGGCTCCCATGGCCCTGCCCCAGCCCAGCTGCAGGACGGGAGTCCATGCCAAGAGAAGCGAGCCGAGCCAGAAGAGCGGCCTCCTCTGCACAGCCAGTGGCACTCGGAGAACAGGCCACCATCTCTGTTCCCTGCTCTGGAGTAATGATCCAGAGACTCTGTGCAGGAGGAGAGGCAAACTGAAATGAAGGAGATCTCCGAGACTCTCCTTAAGTAAACTGACATTATTTGGAACCAAGTGTGGGAAGGATAAAACATAGGGCACTCTTGTCAACAGTGGAAATCCTGGTGTTAAAAATTTAAAAGGAGGCTAGAAGCTCCATGACAGCAACAAGCTATATTCTAAACCAGATGGAAAATTAGCAGAAAGACCTAGAAAAATAGAGAGCAAAGAAGCTTTCTCTTGGAGTTGGGCCAAACCTCAAAGGATGATTTCAAATATCACTCCAGCAGTGGCCCAAAGCTAACTGTATCAGACTGTTCATTAACAGTCTCAGCACACACACATTTTATTAATGAATGATAAAATTAGTGGATAAAGAATGATTAGAAATGGAATATTTGCATAATTTCAAAGCATCTCCACATGAGATATTTATTAATTACAAAGGGGAAATTAGTAACTCTACTGTGGAGAACACTGGTAGACATCACCTTGACTCTGTGCTCAAAGTTAATACCACCAGTCAGCAGGGGTACTGGCATCTTGTACCTTCTGATGTCATCATTGAAAAAGACACAATATTACTTTGTCAATTTCTTGCCCAGAAATTCATTGCCTGAATTTTATCATGAGGAAACATGATACAAACCCAAGCCAGAGGACAATCTACAAAATAATTGGCCAGTTCTCCTCAAAAGTGTAAGGAAAGACTGAAGAATGCCACCAGGTTGGAGGAGGCTGTGGAGACATGACAACCGAAAGTAATGTCTCATTCTGAGTTAGATTCCAGCCAGAATAACAATGCTAATGAACAATCAGAGGAATCAGAATATGATTTTTAGACTACTAAGTAGTCTTGTTGATTTCCTGATTATATTAATAGTAATTTCATTGTAGTTACATAGGAAGTGAAAATTTGAGAAAGCTGAGTAAGGAGTATATGGAAACTCGTTGTACTATTTTTGCCATTTTTTTCCATGTTTAAAATTTTTTCAAGACAAAAAGTTAAAAAATAAAAACATTTATAAAACAAACAAAAATAATAAAAGTAACTGTTCCCCTTCTTTAAAAGAAACAGGCTATAGCACTACATACCCACCAGAAAGGCTAAAATGAATAAGAGGAACACACCAAGTATCTGTAACTTTGTAAAGAAATTGGAACTCTAAATACCACAGGTGGGAGAGTAAATCAATACAACCATTTGGAAAACATTTTGCCAGTATCTACTAAAGATGCACACCATTCAAACCCTATATCCAAGGAATCCGCTCCTAGGTATATACCCAATACACATTTACAAAAATGTTTAATATTATTCATTATAACTGCACACAGAAAACAAGCCAAGCTGATCAATAGTACAATAGATATATATATACATGGTGTGGTGCCCACCTGTAGTCCCAGCTACTCGGGAGGCTGAGGCAGGAGGATCATTTGAGCCCAGAACTTCAAAGCTGCAGTGAGATCTGATCATGCCACTGCACTCCAGCCTGGGTGACAGAGTGAGACCCCATCTCTACAATACATCCATACATACATTGTGCTTTATTCACCAATGGAACACAACTTTTCAGGCGGTATAATTATAATTACATAAAATGACACACATGAATGTTCTAAACACAATGTTGAGGAAAAGAGTATATACTGTTTGTTGCTATTCATATGAATTTTGAATACTGGATACCTTATAAGTGATGTTTGACTTTAGGAGACTTACTTTTGGGGTAGGTATTGGCTGCGAGGAACCACAAGGAGGGTTTCTGGATGGAGTGCTGGTGTGGTTTTCTCTATCTGGTGTGCTAACTGCAAAATTGATTAAGCTGTCTTTACAATATTTTGTCCATATATATAATATATATATCTTATATATATATAAGTATATTGTAATAAAAGTTGTATAATGAAAGTTTTCTAACTATGTATATGTTTTTCCTAAAATTTACCCTTTTTGGCTAGGATGCTAATTTTCTATGAAAATTGTATTTAAATGCATTCCGAACACTAGAAGTGAATTACCTTGCTTTTAAATTATTACTCTCTCTCCGATTAATCTTTCTATTTTCTCTCACTTATCCTTCAAATTACTATGCTATGTCTCTCATCCATACTATGACACTAAATAATTCAGTGTTTTGTAATTGTCAGTAATGATCTTTTACATTCAGAATTTGGTATTTTTTTCTGGCTCTTAAATATTGAAATTCTGTTCTCAATTACTTTACTTCCTTTTCCAGAATTCCATATGAATGAATCTTACCCTTTGCCAGGTATTTTGTTAAGCAGGAAATAAGTGTCACTAAATAACAGAAAATGCCCTAACTAAATCAGCACACGGAATGGTGGAACACGTCAGAGATGATGGAGAAACAGAAATAGCTATAGTGGAGGACTTTTCATGGCTTAAAAGTTTTAGTCTTAATGACCTCTAATTTTCTTCATACCTGGGCAGGACAGGCCTGCCTCCGGTCCTTTGACCTGCCAGCTCCTCATTCCTTGTGGGGAAGGCGGTTCCCTTAAAATATCTGCCGGACAAACACACTCACTTGCCCAGGCTTCTGTGAAAAGTGCCCTCCTGCTACACATGAGAGTCTGTCTGCCTCTCCTCGCTTGCTTCAGCCTTCCCGCATCCAGCATCCTCAGCACAGGCATCCTGATACAGTTGTTTTTGTTGGTTTACGCTGTCTAACAGCATGCCCCGTCCACCAGCGCTGCCCCATCTACCAGCGCAGCCCAGTCCAGCAGCACAGATCCGTCTAACAGCGCAGCCCAGTCCACCAGCGCTGCCCCATCTAACAGCGCAGACCCGTCTAACAGAGCAGCCCAGTCCACCAGCGCTGCCCCATCTAACAGCGCAGACCCGTCTAACAGAGCAGCCCAGTCTACCAGCGCAGACCCGTCTAACAGCGCAGCCCAGTCTACCAGCACAGCCCCATCTAACAGCGCAGCCCCATCTAACAGCGCAGACCCGTCCAACAGCTCAGATCCGTCTAACAGTGCAGACCCATCTAACAGCGCTGCCCGGTCTAACAGCGCGGCCCCATCTAACAGCGCAGACCCGTCCAACAGCGCTGCCCGGTCTAACAGCGCGGCCCCATCTAACAGCGCAGATCCATCCACCGCAGCCCCGTCTAACAGCACAGATCCGTCTAACAGCGCAGATCCGTTCAACAGGGCAGAGCCCCGTCTACCAGCACAGACCCGTCCACCAGCGCAGCCCCGTCTAACAGCATGCCCCGTCCACCAGCGCTGCCCCATCTAACAGCGCAGCCCAGTCTACCAGAGCTGCCCCATCTAACAGCGCGGCCCCATCTAACAGCGCAGATCCGTCCAACAGCGCAGACCCGTCTAACAGCGCTGCCCCGTCTAACAGCGCAGCCCCATCTAACAGCGCAGACCCGTCCAACAGCGCTGCTCCGTCTAACAGCTCAGCCCTGTCTAACAGCGCCGTCCCATCTAACAGCGCAGATCTGTCCACCGCAGCCCCGTCTAACAGCACAGATCCGTCTAACAGGGCAGACCGGTCTAACAGCGCAGATCCGTCTAACAGGGCAGACCCGTCTACCAGCGCAGACCCGTCCAACAGCGCAGACCCGTCCAACAGCGCCGCCCAGTCTAACAGCGCGGCTCTGGCGCAGCAGGGGCTTGCACCTGTTGGCTCACTACAGTGTGCTCAGCACTCAGAATAGTGCCAATTGCATTTGTAGAAAGTTCTCAATAAATATGTCTTGAGCTAATAAGATATTGGTTGAGTGTTGATTCCTATACACGAACTTTGTTAATTGAACATGGGAGGAAAATATTGCATTATTATATTGAAATATCTGTAAATTAAGAACTTGATTATATTAAAACAAAGACTAAAGAAGAGTGATAACTCTATGTGTTTCTATTTTGGAAATGGAAAGATATCACTTGAAAATTTTTAAACCTTCAGTCTGTAAAGTTTAAATGGATGAGGGTGAGTTTAAGAAACAGTATGCCATGTTAATTAGAGTAACATTTGCACCAAAAAGAATTAAAGTAGAAGGAAATCTTTTAATTTTTTCTTTACATATAATATGAACAATAAATGCTGTCATTTTTGGATATTACTTCATCTTGGCAATTCATCTTAAATCATTAGCTCATAAATACACATGAATTCCCATTTAAAGAGATGTGAGTGGTTGATATATGATCTTCGCCTTACAACTGAGTAAATTAAAATAGAGACTAGAAATGACATGGCCAAGGTCAAACAAAATTTATGGTTAAACTTGGAATAGGACACAAATGTCCCAATTTCTCTACTCTGAACTGTCACATCATCCTGAATGGCATGCACTTGTCCTTTCCCTATTGTAGAATTTTTCTGTCATTTATTTTTATTCATGTATTTGCAATAATGTTACCAATATATAGTTAAGACTAATAATTTCTTTTGATTTAGTTAATATTTTAAAATTATTTCAAATGGAATTGGAGATTCATACTTCTCTACAAATGAATTTAAGTTTAGCACTCACTGATATTTCAATCATTTAAAAATTCATACATGTCTTTTAGGTTATTCTTCAAAAAAAATTTTAGGTGAAGAAACTCACAAACTGAATCTGAAATCTCATCACAGCTACTTCAATTCATGTCCCAAACTAGGGAAGGGCATATGGTACTTTTGAGGTTAAAAGGGAAGAAGTAACTTGCTCAAGGTCACATAAGCAGTAGTCAGGCCAGTATTTGAATTCCATCCTAAATGACTCCAGAACTCATGATTTTTCATCTGTTGTGCGTTCCCTTTGAAGAGAATGTGTATTCCAGAGTAGGGAATATTCAAGTGCCACCAAAATGGCAACAGTGAAGTACCTCATTATGGTCACGTTTGGACAAGATGCCTGGAACATGTTGTCAAGTCAGAAAGCAAGGAAGTGCTCAAAAAGAAAATGAGGGGACATGTTAGCCACTTAAAAGATGGCAGAAGATAACGATCTTCTACCATCTTAAAAGATGGTAGAATAACCAAAGCATAAAATAAAGATTCATGTGTGCATATTGATATAAATAAATAAATGAATAAATAAGTACATGAGGCAAATTTCCTATACAGAAGAATTCCAAATAATTAATGTAAATGTTCCAGTTTCCAGGAGTAGGAGCGTAGCCCCTCCTGCCAGTGTAGGCTGAGCACACGGCTATTCCATGGGGCATGTCATGAGAGGGAGGGGATGGGAAAGAGCAACTCTACGTGGAGACACCTGAAAACACTGCTTCAGCCAGGTGACCAGTGCCATATTGTCAGCAATAAGTCACACTGATAGTGCGTGCTCTTGGGATAATACAAAAAGAATCACATTTTACCTCTAAAGTTTTGATCCTCGGAACCCCTACCTCTAATCATGAGAAAGACGGCTAGTCTGTAAGACACCTCACCAGCACTCCTCAAAACTGCCACTGTCAGTGTCACAGAAAACAAGACATTCTGAGAAACTGTCACAGTTTAGGGGAGACTAAGGAGACCAGGTGAATAAATGAAATATGGTATCATAAATGGGATCCTGGAATAGAAAAAATATATTATGCAAAAATGATAAAATCTGAATAAAGCATAGACTTTAGAATAATATATCATTATTGCTGTATTAGCTGTGACAAATGTGTCATTGTAATATAAGATGTTAATAGTGGAATCCTGGTGTGGGGTCTGTGAAAACTCTACACTATCCTTGCAACTTTTCTATAATCTAAAACTATACTTAAATTTTAAAAATTTATTTTTAAAAAGTTAGCATAAAAACTTGCTTATGCATATGGTCAAATGATCTAAAACAATTTATAATTTATATATTAATATATCACCTAAATGATTCCTTTTAACAACCCAGTGGTAGGTGCTATCATCATCGCCATTCCCCAGGGGGTAAAACTGAGTCTCAGGAGTATTCTGTAACCTGCTCAAGATCAGAGAGATTACGCAAAAGATCCAAGATTTAAACCTGTCTAGCCCGGTTCTAAAGTTTCTATCCTTAAACCTTGTACTATGCTGTCTCTATTATACAAAACTTTTATCCAATCTAATTTTTGAATTTTCATTTTTTTACTTATGAAAGTACTTTGTTATTTAGAGTAAAATACATTTTGATTTCATTCATTTTATATTTAAGAAAGTTTGTCTTTAGGCTTCATATCCATATTTTAGTTTTGTTGTAAACAGGAAATGACTAACAATGAATTTGATATCCGACATTAAAACATTCAAAAAAGCTTGAAAAGAACAGCTTATAAAGCAGCTGTTTGGTTGCCTAAGGTAAAACTCATAGAAGTAGGAGATTCTTTCCTGTAAGATTTACTTATAAGAGAAATAGTGATTGGGAAGATAAGTAGATGCAATGAAAAATAAATTAGAATTCAAAATGAAAGGCATAATAATTTAAACAGCTTGATATTTTAAAATTCTTGCAGAAGAAGATATCATTGACTATGGGGTGTGTGTGTGTGTGTGTGTGTGTGTGTTGTATGTGCGTGTGTGTGTGTGTGTGTGGTGTATGTGTGTGTGGGGGTGTGTGTTTAAGAAACAGGACTGTCATCTCTCACAGTCAGCTTGGAGGACAGCTTCTCCCCAGTGTCAAGGGCGTGGCTGCTGACACACCATCAAACACAGCTTTCCTCAAGGCATGTTCATTTGGCCCATCCCCAAGGTTACAAACATTGGTAACCATGGCACGTGGGAGATGCAAACGGTTGTTAAAATGTCAAATACCCTCCTAGAGCAGAAAGTTCTCGAAGACAAGTCAAGAATGGAAACCATTTGTAAAAGAGTTGCTTATTTTTAAATGAAGAATCTTTTGTGGCTTAATGAAGGAAAGAATTCCAGTTCAGTATGAGAAATTTGGAACATGATGACAGAAAATAATTATTTAGTCACTCAGAAGCAAAGAATAATTTTTAATAAAATGTTGAGAGGTGTGAAAGTAAAATCCGTTCTTCTAGAAGCTATGTAAAAACAGATCTTTCATATAAACAAAATGCATTAGCATTCTGAAATTTACTTTGAGGTTTGATATTTTTCTAAAAAAGACACACTTTTTAGTTAAGAAAGTGATTAAGTTGTGCTTTCTTTAAAAAAATATGCTTCTGAGAGTTTTATGTTTTCTGTGATTTCTGTAGTTTTCTTCTCAAATCAGGAGATTTCGTATCAGAGCATTTTTATCACAAGCTCCAGTAACTTAGAATGGGAAGGCCTCCCCTCCTGCAGCATAATTTTCCCTCTTACCTACCAGACACTAATCCTTTATTCCTGTTATTTTTTATTACACAATTCAAATTGTTACAAATTAGTCTTTAAGAATGTTTTACCTTAGTAGTCAACAACTGACTTCATTAAATGGCGAGTCTCACTCAGGACTTCTCTGCATCTGGACGTTCAGAGGAACCCTAATGAGCAATAACATTCTAAAAATTTCAGAGTAGATTAGTCTCATTTTTTTACTTACTCTTGAGATTCTAACATTGCTGTCCCCAATTCAGTAATTCTCAAGTCTCAAGGAAACAGCGTATGAGTGAAAACAATTACTGCAAATGTAGTGAGTAGAGCAAACCAATATGCACGTATATCCACACAAGGTCGTCCCACTGGTCTTTATTGTACATTCCGTGTTGTTTTTATATGATCTCAAAATACAAACTGTGAGTGCAGAGGCCTGCAGCGCAGAATCTCAATATACTTGGGGGCTCTTCTTATGAGAAAATTTGTTTTGGTCATTTGGATAAGAATAAAATTTGGTAATTTAAATGTCAAAGGACTTTGAAGAAAGGAAATCTTCTTTAGAGAGACTTTCTTTAAATCCTCCTTACCATCTCTCTTGCGCCTTCGTGTCCGTCCTTTCAGAAAATACTATAGAACGTAGATATTATTTCTACTCTTTCTGTTTGCTTTATTTTCACCAAGTGTCATTAGAGATTCAAATAAAAGGATTTATTACATATAACAATATCTATTGTATCCTCAAATGTGCCAAGGCTCTTCTATCTGCTGGGAATATAATATATATGCAGGGAGCCACATATTTGTTTAGTGAGCAGTGTTTCTATTTTGAATGTCACAGGCTAGTCACTCTTTTCTTAAGGACAGAGAATGTCAGGCCCCCAAACCATTTCTCAGTGTGATCAAATGACAAAGAAGGCCATTCCCACTCCCTTCTGCTTCTCTCATTTGCTGGCAAGAAGATCAACCATTTGCCCTGCAAGACCCAACTTTACAGAGAGGACTTCCTGATCTCTGTTCTTATTTTCAATAAAATGTGCTAGTCAGTCTTGTATGCATGTACAGATACATCATTGCACAAATGACACTTTACTGCATGTATTTTCCTACAATGCCTCTCTTCCTTAAAAATATTATTTTAGCAAATTTCAAACCTACCTAGACAAAAGTCACAATAGCACAGTGAAAACTCATATAGACTTTGCCTAGATGCACATATTGTAAACATTTTGCATATTTGCTTTACTCAGATCTGCCTCTAATAACATGTTGGCTCCCTTAAAATAATGTCCCTGGGGGTTTTTTGATGAGCCCTCTGCTGGTTAATTTTATGTGTCAACTGGCTAGGCTATGGTGTCCAGTTGTCTGGCCAAACACCCGTCTAGATGTTGCTGTGAAGGTGTATTTTTAGCTATGGTTAGCATTTCAATCAGTAGTTAACAGAGTCAATTACTCTGAGTAATGCAGATTACCCTCCAGGATGTGAGTGGGCCTCATCCAATCAGTTGAGATCCTTAAGAGTAAAGAATGAGACTACTAGAGGAAGAAGAAATTCTCTTCATGATACGTAGAAACCGTGCCTGACTTTCCATCCTGCCAGCATTCAGAATCAATACTCAAGACTGTAACATCAGCTTTTATCTGAGTTTTTAGCCTGACAGCTGCTCTCCAACCTTAGGCTTGGCAGCCCCACAACCATGTAGACCAGGTCCTTAAAATCTCTCTCTGTGTGTCTTTCTCCCTTGACACACACACACACACACACACACACAGAGATAGATAGTTTGTTTCTCTGGAACTCCTATTAATACAATCTATAGATCATTATTATATTCTCAGCAGACAGAGATCTTGGTATATATCTGGAATATAATGGAGAGGGCAAGGAATATTAAAGAAAGTGTTTTGAAGGAACTAGACTTAATTTTTTCAAAGTCTTTTACCATTTATCTTGATTTTCTTCTTACTTTCTGCTGCTTTGCTGCTACATTTGCTTCTCCCATCTTTCATATGTGTTTGCTTGGAAGCTAGATTGAGGAATAACTATTTGAGGTTTCTGTTATATTTAAGCTACATAAAAGACATACCAGAAATCTGTATACACAGAAACAAAAGTAATACGACTGTAATACGGCCCTGGGAAAGCAGGTCCATCTTCATCAGCTGTATAACAGAAAGCATTTATTCAGTCTCACTGATTCTCTCTGGTGACATAATCAGATCAGCACCCAGCCCAAACCATGGGCACCAAGCAAATGAAGCAGTGATGCGTATACAGGCAACATGACTGGGAGCTGAAAACAGGAGATGAAATGCTTCAAAAAGAAAGCAAGCATGGATGGATTCTGGGAAGATGGCAAAATAGGAAGCACCAAAAATCCATCTTCTCCCCAGACAACAACTGTACTACAGAATGTATCAGATGTAACTATTGTGGGATTCTGGAGTCTATTTTATGGCCTGCAGCTTCCAGGTGAAGGTTTGGGTAGTAAACTATGGTTAATTTTGGTTAAAACAGCCCCTAGCCCAGCACCGACTACCCACCCTGAGTCCAGCCCTGTGGCAGGAGCCACACACATGTTCCCAGGGCAGCCTGCACACAGTGTGCTGGAGCCAGCGTGGGCAAGAAGATGCCCCTTCCAAATATCGGGGCTCTGTGTTCTTATACTAATTGTTGCTTCTGATCACAGAGGTGCAGATACAGAGGTGAGCGGGCATTTTTTCACCTTTCTCAACTCTCTTAAGCCCCTCCCCACAGGGTTAACGTGACATCAGTGGGATTTAAGAGACACAATTTTTTCTTTTACCATTTCTTATTTTTGTGCCCCCTCTTCATTTTTATCTTTATTTCCTATTTTAGGAGTCACACATTAAAGCCTAGGGCACTATAAAGCATCCATATACACAGAGGAATTTAAGAAGTCACCATGCAAGCACAGGGAAAGGTACAGGTTCACAAAGACCCAGGAAGATCTCAAGTTTACATGTCAGACTGATTGTTGACACAGGAATAGCTGATAACCATCAAAAAACAATCAAAACACATTACCTCCGAGGAAGGCGGTAATCTGGTTTCCACACTTACCACATTATTTGATTCAAATGTCCAGTTTTTAACCAAAAAAATCATAAGGCATATGTCTTAGTCCGCTCAGGCTGCCATAACAAAACACCATAGACTAGGTGACTTAATCAAAGAACATCTATTTCTCATAGCTCTGGGGGCTGAGGCTGGCAGGCCAAGATCAGGGTCCTGACATGTTGAGTTCTTGGCGAGGGTTTTCCCTGACTTGGGGTGGAAGGTGCTCTTCCTGCACACTCGCATGGCTCAGAGAGAGCTCATGTCTCTTTCTCTTTTTATAAGGGCATTAATCCCACCGTTAACGCTTCACCCCTATGACCTAATCTAATCCTAATTACCTCCCAAAGACCTCACCTCCAAATACTGTCATACTGGGTTTCAACATATGAATTCTGGGGAGACACAGTCCGTAGCAGCATACAAAGAAACAGGAAATGTGACTAATCAAAGGGAAAAAATCAACAGAAACTGCCTTTGAGAAAGACCAGATGATGGGATTAATAAACAAAGACTTTAACACAACTATCTTAAAGATGGTCAAAGAACTAAAGGAAGATGTGGAAAATGCTATGAAAACAATGCATGAACAAAATGGCAATATCAAAGAGATGTAGAAAACCTGAAAAGAAACCAAAAAGAAATTTTAAAGCTGAATAGTAAAAATACTGAAAAAAAATCACTATAGGGATTCAAAGGCAGATTTGAGCAGGCAGAAGAAAGAATTAGGAAGCTTGAAGATGGAATAATTGAAATTCGTGAGTCTGATGAACAGAAAGGAAAAAGACTGAAGCCCAGTGAACAGGGTCTAAGGGACCGTGGGGCGCCACCACGTGGCCAACGTATTCATCCTGGAGTTTGAAAAGGAGAAGAGAAAGAGAAAGAGGGAGAGAGAATGTTTGAAAAAGCGTGGCCAAAAACCTGTAAATTAGATAAAAGATATGAAGATAAATATCCAGGAAGCTTAATGAATCCCATGTAAGAGGAATTCGAAGAGACACACACCAAGACACATTATCATCAAATTATTGAGAGACAACGGCAAACGGAGAGGCCTGCGAAGAGCAAGAGGGAAGCAGCTCATCATTTACAGGGATCCTCAATCCGATTATCAACAGATTTCTCATCAGAAACTTTAGAGACAAAAAAAGGCCAATATTTTCAAAGTTCTGAAAGGAGAAAAAAAACAAAAAAGCCTGGCAACCAAGAATCCTACATCTGACAAAATGATCCTTTAAAAGTGAAAGAAAAATTAAGATATCCCCAGATAAACAAAAGCTGAGAGGGTTCATCACAACTAGCCATGCACTGTAAGAAACGATAAGAGAAATCCTGGACGTCGAGTGCCATCATAGTGGCAGGCACCTGCAGTCCTAGCCAGCTGGGCGGGGCGAGGTGGGGACATTGCTTGAGCCCTGGAGTTTGAGGCTGCAGTGTGCTGTGATTGCACCTGTGAATAGTCTCTGAACTCCAGCATACACAGCATAGTGAGACCCTATCTCAGAAAAAAGGAAGAAGAAGAAGAAGAAGAAGAAGAAGAAGAAGAAGAAGAAGAAGAAGAAGAAGAAGAAGAATTCTGCAATTTGAAGTAAGGATACTAGATAGAAAGTAATTTAAAGCTTAATGAAAAAATAAAGATCTCAGTAAAAGTCGTAAATGCATGAGAAATTATAAGAGCTAGTATTATTTTAACCTCGGTTTGTTACTCTACTTTTTATTTTGTATGAGTTAAAAATGAATATATTTTTACAAAATTATTAGTTTAAAAGATAGCATTATGGTAACTTTGGTTTATTCTCATTTCTATATAATATAAGACACCAATTCATTAAAAAGCAGTTTATGTTTTTGGACTTATCATGTATAAAGATGTATTTTTATGATGTTAATAACTGAAAAGGAATGGTGACATCTATATAGGAGCAGAATTTTTGTATGTTATTGAAATTAAGATGGGAAAAATTCAAATTACAGTGTTACAACTTTAGGATGTTAAATTAAATCCCCATGGGAACTACAAAGAAAATGACTATAGAATTTATACATAAGGAAATGAAAATACATTTCAAACACTTTGCTGTAAAAAATCAGCTTAATACAAAAGACATCAGTTATGCAGGAAAATCTGAAAGACATATAGAAAATATATATAGCAAATAACAAATAGCAATAACATATAGCAAATAACACAAATTTCATTTTATTAGTAATTACTTTAAAAGTAAATGGATTAAATTCTCCAATCAAATACAGATACTGGAAGAATTAATTTTTAAAAATATGATCTATCCATATACTGTCTACAAGAGACTCACTTGAGATCCAAATATGTTGAAAGTGAAAGAATAGAGAAAGATATCTCATGCAAATAGTAATCAAAAGAAAATAGGGGTGACTATGCTAATATCAGACAAACTGCCATTAAATCAGAGAATGTTACAAGAGACAAAGATAAACACTTAGATAGTAATAAAAGTTTCAATACAGCAAGAAGATATAAAAATTATAAGCATATGTACACCTAATAACAGGCATTCAAAATATAAGAAGCAAATATTTATAGAGTTGAAAGGACAAAAGGATCTTCAATAATAGAAACTTTAATACCCCACTCTCACTAATGGATAGGACCAACAGGCAGAACGTAAGTAAGGAAATAGAGGACTTGAGCAACACGATAAACCACCTCGATCTCATAGACATATACAGGACGCTACCTGACAAAGACAGAACACACATTCTTCTCAAATGCACAGGGGACATTTTCCAGGATAGACCATATACTGGGCCATAAATTAAGTCTCAATAGATTTAAAAAGATACCAAGCCTCAGTAGATTTTAAAAGATACCTATCATACAAAATATCTTCTCTGACCACAACAGAATAAAGTTAGAAATAAATAGCAGGAGGAATTTAAAAATTCACAAATTTGTGGAAAATAAGCAACACACTCTTAAACAATTGATAAATCATAGAAAAAATCACAGGTGAAATTAGAAAAGACTTACATACGAATGAAAATGAAACGGAACATAGCGAAACTTACGGGACACAGCAGAAGTGGTCCTAAGAAGGACGTTTATAGCTGTAAACACTTCACCATTACTCACAGTGACTAAAACATGGAAGCAACCCAGTGTCCGTCAAACAGATGAATGGGTAAGCAAATGTGGTATATCCGTACAGCAGAATATTAATCAGCCTTTAAAGGCAGGAAACTCTTACATGTGCTGCCACATGGATGCATCTTGATGCTAAGTGAAATAAGCCAGTCACAAAGACACGTACTGTGTGATTCTACTCATATGAAGTACCTAGAGACAGAAAGTGGAATGGTGCCTGCCAGGGTTTGGAGGAAGGGGAAATTGGAATTTTTTTTTAATGGGTGAAGTTTCAGCTTTCCAAGATGAAAACAGCCCTGGAGATGGATGGTGATTATGTTTGCACAGCAGCATGAATGCAGCTGATACCACCGATCTGTACACTTATAAATGGTTAAAATGGTAAATTTCATGTTATGTGTATTTTGCCATAATCAAAAACATTTTATTAAAAAGATAAAGAAAGAAAAAAAGTAAGCAAGGAGTAAAGGGAGGGAAGAAGAAAGAGAAAAGAAAAGAGAAAGAAAAAAGAAACGAAGAAGGAAGGGAAGGGAAGGGAAGGGGAGGGGAGGGGAGGGGAGGGGAGGGGAGGGGAGGGGAGAGAAGGGGAGGGAAGGGACTAATTGTTTAAATTAAGGCTTTCCAGTAAGCAATGCCTGAGATCAAAGTTAGAAAAACTGGGGAATCACCTTCAGACAGATTATATGTCTATGCATGCAAATCCCTTTTATTCCTGGTGTCCTTTCTTAGAATCTGTTCCTCCGTTAGGTTTTGCTTACAGTGTCTAGGATGAATATGTGTTGTTTAAAGGGCCAGGGGCAAGAGGGTGGATAAGACAGACTCCAAAATACAAACTGAAAATTAGAAAACAAACAAACAAAAAGCACATGTTTAACTATCTACATGCTATCTCGTGATGTCAACTAGTCAACTGCAGCTCAAACAAAGTCCTGAACAGTACCATATATATCACAGTTGGATGTGGGATGGCATGAATTTAAATAATTTGATATCACAGGGATGAGACCTCCGAGAGGAAGCACCAAAGGCCTACAAAGGTCTTTTGGTTGTGCTCCAACTCAGAGACTCACTTTCCTGGGCTTGATCCTGCTGGTTTTTTGAAGGCTTTCACAAATCTACTATTTGTAAACAACAATAATAGGATGAAGATGACAAAGGTGGAGAGGAGGAGAAAATCATGCTTACTTTATCTTATTCTATATAAGTCAGGACAGGGGGTTTGTGCAGCACAAACTTCCAGATCTGTTAGTGTGTTACTTCAAACTGTATCAGACCTTAAAACTGGAATTCCACATTTTTAACATTAGTAAACTTTAAACCCTTAAAAATGTACTTTGTGCAAAAGGGCCCGTGTGTAAATGAGAAAGACAAGTTGATTTGTCTTACTTCCTGAGTGTTCAGATGAAAACCGAAGGAAGGAAGGAAACATTGCATGAAGAAGTAGCTGCCGTCGCACGTGCGTAGGTAAAAACGGGTTCAGGACGGGAGCTGATGGGTGCGGTGCCGATCTGCCAGCAGGACAAGCGATTGTGTTTGTTTAGTAGTTTGTACAGAATGTGTTTACCTTTGAAATGTTTTTAAATTTTTGGCAGCTGAAGCTTCTGTTTCTTGCTTCTAATCCCAAGCATTTGAATATGATGTCATTTAAAGATAGGAGCCAAGATAAAACAGACATCTTTGGGATTAAAATTAGCCAGCTGCCAGGAAGTGGGGGTTTTGTAAAAAATAACTGAGTTGCTGTCACTTGCACAGCCTGGATACATCTCTGCAAGTCATTTCATCATCTTTTCTGCATCTTTTGAGATGCCATCTACGCCTTCTTTGTAGAAAGCGGGGAAAGCCAACTTACAGTGACAAAGTCTAACATTGTTCATGATATTTGTGGTGCAAATGTTAGGGTTTTGTCAAAATCATATTAATTAAAGGCTTAGCATTTAATATCACTCTTATACTTTGTGGGAAATGAATGAGTTGTATTAGAAGTTGATAAAATGAATAAAGTGGCAGTGAAATTATGTGATATCTGGGGAAATACTTCAGAAACTATAAAATTCTTTTAAAATTTCCTCAATACATATTCTATAATTAAAAGTAATTTTTCTATATGAATTAAAAGAGAAGACCAACACTGTAAATAGCACAAGCCTTGGGCTGTGATTTCAGTTTTGCTATTTTGTACTGCATCTATCCCCATACCAGATTGAAAGGCATAGGTAAGATAAATCACTACCATAGAGTACCATCATAATAGAGTATAAGAAAAAATACTTCAATAAAAAGCATAAATAAACATTTCTAAAATGGAAGCATTGCGGATTATTGGATATTGCATTAAATTACCTACAAAATAAGCAGAAAATTTCCCAATTTATTGACACAATTTCCAACATAAAAGATATTTTACTGTGCAATCCAGAAGTTTTACTCTGAAGTATTAGCCCAAGAGAAATGAAGACACACAAGTGAGTGGGTGAACATGCGCACATACCCACATACAAACTACTTGTAAGTGATTGTTTATAGAAGTATTATGCATAATAAGCTAGAACTGGAAACAGCACAAATGTTCATCAATAGATGGAGAGACAGACTATCTGTGGTACAGTCATAAAGTGGAACGATACTATTCAGCAATAGATAGGAATGAAGTACTGATGGATAAAAGTCAGACTCAGAAGACTACAAACTACGATTTCATCTATATGAAGTTCTAGAACAGGCAATACTAATCTGTAGTGAGAGAAAGCAGATCAATGTTTTCTGGGGGTTAAAACAGAGGGTTAATTTCAAAGATGCACAAGGGAACATTTGGTGTGACGCAAATGTTTCATATCTTGATTATTATGATGGTGCTAGTTTCATGTATGTGTATGGCTAAATTGACACGGGTAATCCTCAGAGTTTTATAAATAGTTGGCTTTATACTCAATGAATTCAAAAGCCTATTTTTGGTCTAGAGCTGCATCATCTAATATAATAGATCATAACCACATGTGGCTATTTAATTTAAATGTTAACTAACTAAAATTTAAAATTTAGTTCCTGAGTTGTCCTGGCTGCATTTCAATCATTCAATAGCCTTATGTGGCCAGTAGCCATCACATAAGTCAGTGCAAATATAAAACATTTCCAGAGTCGTAGCAATTTCTACTGGACAGCGCTGGTCTACAATACAGATGAGGACTTTTCAAAATGTCTGGAGTTATAACAGTGTCATCACTGGATTGTAGAGTCCAAGCTCAATTCCTGTACGATGGCACTGTTGATGGCTGATTCCATCTTCTTCACAGATCTGGGTATTGATTCTAGGTGTGACTCTACAGAAAGTTAATCTCTAATCTCAAATATTTTAATTCTTTAACCTTTTATTATCTAAATTTAGCACATAATCATTTCTGTATAATGATACATTTATCAATGCTGAGTCTGACATGCTTCACTTTCATCTGTGAGACAAAGGGGCTCTCGACGAGGGGTAATTCCCCAAAGCCAAGGGCCAATGCGCAGGACCAAGTGCACCACGGGTCCTCTGAGAGTTTGCAGTCACCCCCAGAGCTTTTCCCATTTTTAGGAGATGAGGCAGAAGATGCCAATTATGTTAACCACAGCGAGTGAAACAGAGCAGGAAATAAGTCATTACTTATTGAAAGAATGAATGAATGAATGATGAATTCCCGTCACGTTGATTAAGGCTGTCTGATATACATGACGATTTCCAAAGTCGATCTTGACAAACTCTTTGTTAAAATCTTGTGATAAAAACGTGGAACCTTTTCCAAGCTACCATGTTTCCTCAAAAATAAGACAGGGTCTTATATGTATTTTTCCTCAAGAAGACACCCTAGGGCTTATTTTCAGGGCATGTGTTTTTTTTTTAAGTACAGTACAACAATCTACATGTATTCAAATATAGTTAAGTTGTCTTCTTCTGGAACATCATCATAACTCTCCAGACCTCAAATTCCATACTGAATTTCTTGCGACTCTATTTCCTTTAGAACCATTGGCCCCAATCTCTCATGTGGAGCAACAGAGCTCTCATGGGGCAGATGAGAAGGGCTGCCCGTCTTCTTTACGGCTCCGCCACGAAATGCATGGGTTGTGCAGACACGCTGCGTAGCCCCGCCCATCACTAGTCTTATCTTGGGGTAGGGCTTATATTGCACAAATGCTTAGTAATCCTGCTAGGGCTTATTTTATGGGTAGGTCTTATTTTCGGGGAAACACAGTAATAGGCGTGTGCACACACACATACAGAGCTACATGAGACATATTTGTAAAGCTTTTATTATTATAGGAGACATGAGACTAGACACACTTCTAAAGGTGGAAGAAGAATATTATGTCTCCACTCTTATTTTCCCAGGAAAACTCTTATTCTTGAATTTAAACTGACTACCCAATCAATACTTAAAAATGTATAGTATTAAAATTCAAATGAACATGACTTCTGGCTTTTATGATTAGATAAAAATAATTGATAAAATCCAATCTTTAAAGAATATGTTGAAACTGTAATGAAGTATTTCAACGTAAATGACATTTTCCCAACTTGGTCATTCATCTTATCACATACGATGCATGTTGCTTGCAGGTGTCTTTGACAGTCTGTCAAATAAAAAAGTACATTTCTTTTATACATTTTCTTAATGCTTAAGTTAATCTTGATGTGCTCCAAAATAGGAATCTTGAAAACATATAACTTCAAAAAAAAACATGACATTTTCAGGTTAGACTCAAGCTATTTGGAAAATGTTAGCTAAACCTCAATTATGCAGATCAAAGGGAAGCCAGCACCACATACACTTAAGATAGATGGCATATGAGAAATTTTATGGATGGACTGATAAATCTGTGGTTCATAAATATACTTTAAAAAATATTATCAAGTTTAAAAATGCAAATTCTTTGAACTATTTTTAATAAGTCTGTATTTTGCATCATTAAAGATATATATAATACATTTGGTAACTCAGTTCTACAAATATTTAACGAGCAACTATTTACTGCATGATGTCATTCTAGGTTTTGAGGAAGGGGCCCACAAACAATAGATACAAATCTTTTCCAGGGGTGCCTGCACTTCAGCTGGCAAAGGCTGGGAGATAGTTTGGTTCTGGATGGTTAAGAATTGCTTATGATATAGTTTCATCAACTATCATATATTTTATAAATATAATATATTTTTAGATTTTTCGCTTAATAGTTGGAGGGGAAATCAAAGGCACTGCTGTTTCTTATTAAAACAAGCAAATCTCTAAACAAGCTTCTAGGAAATTCAAATCTTATTAGAATTTTACTTGTTAAACCGAACTGTCTTTTGGATGCCCCCAGCCCGGCAGGAAGGAGCCCAGGGAAGAGCCCACACTTCCATTTCTGCATAACATCAAACATCATCACATTTTATAACCTCAGAAACTGCCTTTTCATTTCTCACCAGTTTCATGGGCTGGCCCTGCTACTCCAGCGTGAGGAGCTGGAGGAAACTAAAGGCCGTCCGGTAAATGCCATTCCTGTGGGTATTGTGAGGTCATGTCTGTTGTGACATGATGAGAACAGAATAACCATAAGGAATTCCAGAGCTTCATCTTGGACACTGTGCAAACTTAATATTTAGTCTCCAATCACTGTTATTTCAAAAACCTCGGCATCTTATCATCCATGGGAATGTAGTCCCTTCACATCCGGACCGTGGTCTCCTGACGGCTGACAAGAATGAACTGCGACCATCACGTAGCATTTAATGGCACCCAAAAGGGGCTTTCAAGAGACAAGTTGACCTTTGGAAATATCACTGGCTTGTAACTTTTAAGATGTTTTAATCATACAGGTTTGTCCACAATGTACAAGGGCCGAAATACTGAGAACTGTCAGCAGGCCGCCTCTGTTACTAGCACACCCGAAGTTGAGATGTGTAAGATGATGCAGGGAGACTGCCTATCTAAATAACAAGATTTCAAAACCTATAATTAACAGTTAGGCTTTATTATTAAAAGTTGTTTTCCAAATTTCCTGTTGTCGTATACATTCATTGTACTTTTATTAAGTTCAATGACATCTGACAGTCTTTTTAGAATATTTTGTCAGTAACAGTACAGAAATCCAAATTCTTGTCTAGATAGCATTCATGCAGTAGAAATGAAGCCATCTACATTGCAGCAAGCACAACTCTCATCGAAGGTTTTCCCTGCTGCCACTGCTCTTTCATTCGATAGCTCATGCTCTTAACCCTTTGAAGACAAGGTCCGAGTTTGAAGAGGTAACCGTGTCTGACACAGTTGCAGGACAGAGCAGAACTCCTTGATGTCTGTTCCCTCATCCAGGGGCATCAGCATCACCTGGGACTTTGGAAAGCCAAATTCCCAGGTCTCGACACAAATCAGCTGAATTAGAAAATGTTTGAGCACAGCGATGTGTGTTTTCACAAGCCCTACAGTTAGGATGACCCACCGCACAGGTGATGCCTATGCAGCTCACCTTTGAGATCCGCGGGACCAGGGCCCTGAGACAGCCTCAGGATACAGAGAGCCGCCCGGTGCTGGAGTATCTGGGGCAACGCATCCCTACTTACTATTGCCCCCCATCGCCAGGAATACTGAACTCACTGTCTCAAAAGCAACTCGTCATATCTTCAGAGTTCTAAGCAATGTTAAAAAGCTTCTTCTTATCAGAAACCCAAAATCTTTAAAACCCAAGTGTGGTCCTAGTCATTGTAGTTTCCATACTTATTAATACATGCTTAATTCTAAACAATATGTTCTTAGTTTTGGTTGAAAATGTTGACTAAATGCATGATTTTGTGCAAATCACCTTTCTTCTCTTTAACACAAACTCTATTATCTCAGATTTCCTTTTAAAATGTGTCAGAAATTCACTCTATTAATTTGCAAATGAATCGTGGTCCTGACTCTTGACACATACATGGCCCTTGACAATAATAGCCCTGGTGCCTCCACAGAAAGCATGGGATAGGGCGCAGCTGTGAAAGTCCCTGAGGACTAAATGAAGGTGTTAATGTCACATGGTGCCATTTGGTCAAGTGGTTTGCATCCTGATGGCAGCTAGATGCTATCTCCCATCTCCCCTTTCTTCCCTGGCTTCACTCCCATAATTTTCCCCCATTTCAGCCTAAAGATTTTTTTGTTTTGTTTTTGAGCAAAGAGAAGCAAAGAGAGAGGTTAAGTACTGTTTCTTTATTTAATTTTTCAACATTTCTCACAGGATCCAAAGAAAGCTTTAGAAACCTTTATTTTACCTTCTTGCTGGTAATCTAAATTCCAAAAATCTCTCTTTAGCACTTTTGGGAAGTAGAAACTCATTTTTACTTTATTATTTCTGATAGTTTTCTTACATCTCTACACTGTAATTTATATCTGTTCTGGGTTAGGTGTGCTTATTTTCATAACATTTATATGTCTTTTAAAAATCAAAGAGAAATCCTGACGCCGGCATCAATGTGGATAGACCTCGAAGTCATTACGTGAAATAAGCCAGTTGAAAAAGGACCAATATTGTGCAATTGCACTTATATGAGGCATTTAAATCGTCAAATTCATAGAGACAGAGGATAGCGTGGTGGATGCCAGGGGCTGGGTTTGAGGAGGGCCTGGGCAGGTCGTGTTTAATGGGTACAGAGTTTCAGTTTGGGAAGATAAAAATGTTTTGGAGATGGCTGGTGTCAATAGTTACACAACAGTGTGAACACACCTAATGCCACGGAACTATACACTTAAAGATGATTGAAATGGTCAATTTTATGTATATTTAATCACAATAAAAAATATTTCAAAAAATAAACAGAATATTGTTCATTTATTTAAGGTAAATGCCTGTGAAAATGTTCCTGTTAACTGAAGAAAATGATGAGGTTCATACATTTGGAAAGGGGAGCTTTATTTCTCATAAAAGGTCATAGCCAGGGGGTGGCCTTTCTGACAGGCTGGAAAGCAGAGCCTGGACAGAAGCCAGGAAAACTTGCTTTGAGGGAGGGACGATGGGAGCAGGAATCTCTGCTGAGTGGGGTGGCCCAATATACATATTTAACAAGCTGTAGGAGAGGTTGTGAATATTTATGAAAGGAGAAATGTGCACATGCACAATCGGGCTTTATGTCCCTGTATGGGGTCCGTGTTCAGAAAACGGAACCCTCTGGTGTCAGAGATGAAGCAAGGACGAAAAAACCCTCTCTGCGCTCACTTTGCGGACTGGTTAAAACTACTCGCTGGTTGCTGGTCTCTTACAGGGAAAGAATGGAAGGGATGTGATGAGGTGTGCCTGACCTCCCATCCCATAATAACCAGGAACTCAGTTTTAGGCTTTCTCTGGGGTCCCCCTGTCCAATAGAGGGTCCATTCAGTCCGTGGGGGGCTTAGGATTTTATTTTAGTTCACCCTCCAAAATTAATGCCACCTACAAGAAAAACTCTGCTTTTTAAGGAGAAAATGCTATCAAACATTTTATACAAGTACCCCAAGTCACCTGGGATGAATGAAAAGCTGGTCAGGGTAGCTTCCTCCAAGAGTTCCTATGCTTGGATTTTAAAGTGTCAATAAAACTCACATGTTTTATGAATGAAAGGAGAAAATATTTGCAAGTATTTAATCTAGTTTGTAGTTTTTATTCCTGTTACTATAAATAGAGAAATGTTAGGCTCCGATGAGAAAACTCCTGTGCTCATCTGTTTAATCGGTGGGCATTCCACCAGAGGTGAGGCTGCCTCTGGAACAGGCCAGCGCCACGGCCGGCTGAGTGATGTGTCGTCTGAGCTCCCACTAAGTACTCACCGCTAGTCGTGGGCTTGATGCCTTTCAGTCAGCAGACTCTTCTCTGTTTATGTTATAGGCAAATGTTTTAAAACTTAAAATAAGAATGTTCTAAAGAACTTACTGGCATCAAAATCTTTAGAAGACGTACTGGTTTTACTTGTTCACAGGAGAATACACCGTGGTACAAAGGAAGAATTAGCTGAAATCCAAATGGTGATTAAACTTTGGTGCTTTTCTAAAACCCAAGAGTGAGTGGGAGCCTGGGAGAGCAGGTGGCCGGCCGCCTGGCAAGTCTACGCAGACGCCCTGCTCAGGGCCCTGCCGCTCCCTCTGTGTGAGTGTTTCTTCACCAAGATTTTATTCTGCAGACTATAAACATGAATTTTATATAACAGAATAAAAGGAGCTACAAATACAAAACATCTCTATAACTGCAATAAATGCAAGTAATTTAAATATGTACCTTTCAGATAAAATATTTCACAGTTTAATAAGGAAAATTATTAAGTGACAAACACTCTGTCTTTTGACCAAACTTGAGTCAGGCTCTTAGGAGTCCTTTCTGACTAGGTCTGACCTTGGGCTTCCCTGTTCATCCTCATATGATCCATGGAATTCAATTTGAGCAGGAATCCTCCTAAGTCAGATTAGAGAAAGTCCCCCACCCTTGGCATCTGACCACCCTGGACATCTTATCAGTTTGGCCTGCCTTCTGAAAGAATCCTGCTGAGTAGGGCTGGCGAGAACCCCTACCTCTGACGTTTCCTCTCGGCAATTTTCCACCCCTGCTCCTCAGCTGTGAACCCCACTTGTCCTTGTATTCAGAGTTCAGCTCAATCTCTCTCCTCCACACAAGACCCCACTGCAATGGTACCCCTTGAGTGAAGTCTACCTTATTATTTTTAGCAAGTGTCATGAATAATGTATTTTTTAAGTGTGCTGCCATGACTTGGATGGGGTCATATTCATCACTGGTCTGCCGGTGGCCCTGGGAGTCTGCCCCCAAAACCCCAGGTGAGCACCTTCGATGCCTTTGCCTCCACTCCTGACTGACTGACCAGGGATCCACTGGTGGGTCTGACTCCTGAACCGGAGGGAGAGATTGGAGTCCTGCAACTCCGAGCATGTGTTCAGAAGCCGAATTTGAGTTCAGTCCTAGGCTTCTTTAGAAAAAGATCTGCTGGGGCGGAGGTGTTTCCTCCTGGCTCTGTGTTTGGGGTGGGGATATCTGTAACCCTGACTCCTAGACCCGGCCTGGTCTGGAAAATCCTCCCGAGGAGGGAGTGCTCCCCATTCCCTTGGCTGGAAGATTCTCCTGGCTGTCTGCAAGGCCTGTTCTCTCTGTTTGGTGCTGCTCCTCCTGTGGGAACTTCTCAGTCCCCTGAAACCCCTTCAGCTCCCTGCTGGCTGCACGTTCCTCCAGCTCTGCCTGCTTCATGGCTGGCTGGTGTGATTCGCATCTCCCCAGACTGGCTGCCCTAGGACCGCTCCATGTCCCTTGCCTCTTCCCTTTCTCCGCTTTCCACTTTTCTCCCCTCAGTTCCTGAATCCTTTGATACGTGCCCCCTGCAGCCACTACCACTGCACCCCTCGTCCGACCCAGCCGGACCCTTCCCTCCCACTGCAACTCCTTCGTTCCACTCCGTCACTTTCACCACCGTAGGTCCTTGTGCCCCACTGGCCCAGGGATCCCCAGAAACAACCACCTGACACTGGAAAGATGAAAAAGACTAGCCAGAGACGGCTTGGATATTTCCCCTTGCTCTGGCCTTCAGCAAGAACTCTGCGGGGTGGTCCGGCAGGACCCGCGCCCCGCGCAGTTTCCGCTGGGTAAGCTCGTCTGCCCGCCGCACCCCGCGGCTCGGTTATCGGTCTCCGCTCCTCTCCGCATTTGGAGTCAAGCCAATCCCTCTCCTTGATACATAATACGGTTTCGTGATTCTAAATGTCTCAAAGTGGAGTCACTTAGCACAGGTGGCTCAGCCCACAGTGAGGTCGCAGACCGTCCGAGTGATAAGCACACGTATGCCAGCCTGAGGTGACAAGATGACACCTGCCAAGGCCAGGCACACCTGAGACTGGACAAGAACGAGAAGCCGAAAGGCCGCTGAGGTAAGGGCTACGGACGCTCCCGCGCAGGGCCCTGAAACCCGCAGAGAAACCGAGACACCTGCAGGAACCGCCGTGGGACTCCGAGGCCTCTCCGCCGGGCAGGCGGCCCCGGGCGTGCGGGACGCCGCTGCTCACCCTGCCGGGCGCCGGCTGCGTGCGGGCCTCGCAGGACACCGCGAAGCTCCTCAGCACTCCACTCGCTGCTGAGTCGCCGCGAAGCCCCGGCCGCACAGCCCGGCTGGAGTCGGCGCGACGGCGGCCACCGGACCGGGCGCGGACGCCTCCACTGCCCCCGCGGCGGCGCACGTTCTCTCCTGAATGAAATCTGTGGTGCCGTCTTTAACGAGGGTCATGGCTTGTCATTTAGCAGAAGGCATTGTTTAACTTGTATATTTATATCCCATTTACATAATTATTTATCGAAAGAACAAAGCAAAACACTCTGTCGGTTAGTTCTGATGACATCACTCTAATTGGAACCCATGTGTATAGAAAAAAAATTGAAAAAAACTGAGGATTTCTTAAAAAGTATTTATTAGAACAGTGAAGCAGGGATTGAAGTTGTGTTTCAAAAATAGCAAGAAGCAAAATTCCTTAATACTATGTTATTTCCTTAGAACTGTAGACACATGCACATCCAGTCTTCCAGGCCTTCGTGTGTTAATTCTCATCGCTTCTCCCAGGCCCGCAGCGGCTCTTGAAATCCCTGTGCTCTGAGTCCCTCTGGCGCGTCCCCAGGCAGGTGCTTCCTGACTGAGCCAGTGGTCCCAGCTCAGAACAGACAGGGATGCACAAGCCGTGGGTGCGAGCCAAGGCACAGCGCGCCCTTGCTGTGCTGAGACGGGCGAGATGGCGCACCAGGGCCTCCCAGAGCCACAGAGAAGGTTGTCCCCTGTGGAAACGAGGGCACTTTGCAATCTCATTTCATATTCTACTCGCACGCCGCCTTTGCGTGCCTGCGTCGCCACACTTAGCACATTGTTCCCATCTCATTAAATGTTGTTACATGCTCCCCCTTTTCTTAGAAGCAATTTACACAAAGTTTAATTTGTACCCTGCAATGTTGCATAACTTTGGAAGGGTTTTCGATCTACTGTCTTTGTAATATTTTATTCTTTTCCTCAGGAGCTGGTCTTGAATAGCTGAAATGTTGCAAATTCTATTGTAAGATCCACATTCCCTACACCAATGTCTTCTTTCCGATTCTGTGAACTATGTTCCTATCTTGCGTGACTCTCACCTGCATTGTTAAACCTAGTTGGCAGGCAGCCACCCGAAGTGTGTTCCCACCTCAGGCTTCACATTAATTTGCTCAAACTGATGAGCTCTCTGTTCAGCCCTCCAGTCGCCCTGTCCTCCAGCCTAGCCCTCCAGCCTAGCCATCTTTCTAGTTGACACAGCATCCACCAGCCGTCCAAGGCAAGCCCAGAGAAACCTTTGATTCCTTTTCTTCAACACTCATAGGAATCACTAACAAAGTGCAGTAAACTGTATCTTTTTAACTAATTAAATGTGCTCCATTTTCTCTCATTAGTTCAGGCCCTAATCAAATCTTTCCTAGATCATCAATACCCACAAAAGAGAAATTGATGGTCTTTTCCATGAATGGCATTGTAGATATTGGTTTTCCATGTGGGAGAACATGAAACTTAACTTCTACTTCACACTGTGCTCAATTAATAACTAATGTGTTAGTAATTAAGTCAAGAGGTACCATAACCTTAAATGTGAAAGATAAAACAATAATGCTTTCAGAAGAAAGCATAAAAGGATATTTTCATGATTTCACTGGTTTTAAATAAGACTGAAAAAGGACCCATTACAATAGGCTCCATTAAAATTAAGAAATTGTGTTCCTAAAAAAGTAGCATTGAAGGAGTACAAAAAGGCAAACCATAGCCTGAGGGATATGTTTGCAATATGGCATTGTGCAATAGAAGATATCTAAATGGCCAGTAAGCGTAAGAAAAAGTGCTGAGCACAGCAGCTCCTGCGGAAATTCGGATGACAAACATGTAAGAGGGGACCCCACTCTGCATGGATCAGAAGCTTTAAAGCTCACCAGACTGTCAGCCCAGGAACCTGCATAAGGTTGGCAAGGCTGTAGGCAAGATCACAAGTGTTGACAAGGATGCAGCTTCCGCCGTGGCTGGTGCTGTATAACTAGATTAAACTAATTTAGAAAACTGAAATATTTGACCATATTTACTAAAGCTAAACAGTTGCCTTCTCTGTAACCTAACAATTTTATCCCTAAATTATATCCAAGAAAATAAATGTATATGTCCATCAAAACATATGTACAGAAATGTTTGTTGCAGCTTTATTGATAATAGCCAAACCCTGGAAATAACCAAACTATCCACCAATGGAAAAATTGATTAAATTCCTATAGCAGTAGAAGAGAACTACTGCTACATGCAACATAGTTGGGTTTCACAGATACGATATACAGCAACAGAAGCCAGATATCAAACAATACACACTGAGTTATTACACTATTGTGACTTTCATGATCTGATATAAAGTATAGAAGAGAATAACAGAGTCAGAAAAGTGGTTATCTCTTTCACGCATGGAGAAGGGTATTGACGGCAGGTGCATCCTGCACAATTCTGAGTCCACAGGCGGCATCCACCTCAATGGTGGGTTCACTAGTGTATGCACGTTAAAGGTCAACACATTGTACATTAAGATTTGTGCACTGAATTGTAAGTATATTATATCTCAATAAAAATTTATAGCTATATATACATACAATTTTTTAAAAAATCCCTTCCTGCCTAAGTGCACATTCCCATTCTGTCACCAAAGAAATCTTTCTAAAATGCAAACCTCATCACGCTGGCCCCAGGTGTGTGTCCTTTGAATGTTCTCCATCGCTGCTTTTGGATAGAAGCCTTTCATGAATTGACCTTTGTCTAAACCTCTGCATTGCCCTCTGCCTCACGCCCCTTTGGAACCTAATACCCGCTCTATCAAAACAATTGCAGGTCCCCTTCCTGCTCCTAAGTCTGTCTGTGTCTTTCCAAAGCCTAGAATGTCCTCAATCCCTTTGTTCCCAGCTGCATACGGTCTATTCACGCTCAGACTCAGCTCTGATGCTGCCTTTTCTAGACAGACTCCATTCACCCTTCCCGCTGCTGTCTAAAGATGTAGGTAGGTGCCTATCTTTGACATCCTGTGACTGTCCAGGTTTTGACACCCATCACATACCATGGATCATGGTATACTGTGACTATTCCATGTTTCAGGTTTTCAGTTCATATTATATTAGATAATATTTTGTAGATCTCTGTATCCATAAACCTTCCCACTTGGCTTGGCACATAGAGGACATGCAATAGATATTAATTTACATAAATAAATGAATGCATAATTAACAACTTTCTAACCTATTTCCCCATCTCTAATCTCTCCCTTCTCCAATTAATTGCTCATAGCTGTTCTAGTTAAGTTTCTAAAATCCATGATTGATTGTTACTGTATTGATCGTCCTGATGCTAGGAAACACTGCCACGTTTAGTTCATGTCCATAACCCAAGACCCTCTGTCTATCTCCTTCCCTCCAAGCTCCAACATGCCAGCTTATGTCCGTTGTTCCCAGTGTCCAGACCAGAGCTCTCTGGGCTCCCGATGTAACCTTCGCTTCAAGCGTTCTCTTTCTTCTCTCCTTTCCTGGGCGCATCTCCAGGTATCTGTAGCCAGGCCCTTTTAGATTTTTGTACCTTGACATGTTTTAATGACTGAAATAATGTAAGATTTTTTAATGAGTGAAATAATATAAAATTGGGCTAGGCCCTTCGTTGTTTATAGGTGTTATCACTTGCTTTTTGTACAATACTCTTTGTTTTCACAGTAATCATTAACTACTAGCATACTCTTATTTTTTCAAGCAGTAGGAAACACCCCAAAGTTGCAAGAAAATTCTATGAGTTTGTTTTACAAAAGGAATAAATACCTTTGAAAAAGTTAGCAGTTGAGGCTCAGAAGTCTGGTTGCTTAAGATGCCATCTGAGACTAAAAGAACACAGACTAAAAGACTTCCCCCTCAAGCCTGTAAACGGAAAAAAAGTCAAACTCTGTAAAATAATTTAAAGAGGTTTGTTCTGAGCCAAATTTGAGGACCATGACCTGGAGCCATGCCCAAGAAACCTTGAGCAAGTGGACTCGCTGTGGCTGGGTTACAGTTGCGTTTTATACATTCCAGGGAGACAGGAATTACAAGTAAAGTCATAAATCAATACGTGGAAGGTGTACATTGGTTTGCCCAAAAAGGTGGAACATCTCAAAGGAGTGTCTTACAGGTTATAAGTGGGTTTAAATTCTCTCTGACTTGTAATTGGTTAAAAAAATGAAGCTTTTGTCTGAAGGCTTGGAATGTTTTAAGATAAGGAGGTGTATTAATCAGAGACAAGCCACCAGACATACATTTGTTGTGTAAATTGAGGACCTGCAGGTTTGTCCTGCTTACCCTCAGGCCTGTCAATGAATTACAAAGGATGTGTCCAAGAAGGGAGGGGGCATGATGAGGCAAGTCTGACTTCGCTCTCTTGCCCAGCAGCTAGGATTTAGGGTATCCTCTTGGCCAGGAGGGGGTCCACTCAGTCAGCAGGTAAGGGAAGAGCCTTAAGATTTTATTTTAGTTTTCAGGCCCCTGGGACTCCCTCTCTCACTGGCCACATAAAACCTCCCCACCCTATGTCTGTGTCAAGACAGATCTGAGAGATTTGCTCTCCTGTCTTCTCTCTTTGCCCAAATCTCACAATCCTTTCTCTATCTCACAATCCTTTCTCTATCTCCAAGCCCCAGTGTTGGTTTGACTTTAGACACACAAGCCTAAATTGGGAGTTCAACAACATATCCAGGTCCTGCCCACTCTCCGTGCAGGACGGCCTCTCCTTGCTCCCCTGCAGCACTGAATGGGCTGTCTCTGTGGTTACTAACCTGACGGCGGCAGTGTAAGTAATGAAATGCCTGACCCTTCATACTAGCCTGGAGTCCGCTTTAAAGGCAGGGTCCCTGACTACTGCACTTTGCGTTACCTGTGTCACTTGCTGAGTCCTGCGTGGAACAGCACAGGGAGCATAGAGTGGAGCAGGAGCTATAGCACTCCACAGGATTTTCTCATGTAGTTTTCCAGTAATAGCACCAGTGGAGGCAGAATGGTTACTTTCCCAAGGAGAGAGTAAAAGCTGAATGCTAAATCTCCACAGGCAAAACTTGACTCAGAGAAGTGACCTACTGTTGCCTGTGGCTGTTAGGCAAAGGCACATCTCTCCAGTAAACAAGTCGGCTCATTTGGGACATGATAATGATGTTCATCGCACTTTATGCTCTTTCAAATCTTCAAAGCATCTCGCAAATGCTAATTAATTTCCCAGCATCCCCGCCAGGTAGGTGTCAGTGCTGCATGTCACTTCATGCAGTGAACTATAGTGGGCCATAATTAGCCTAAGTTTGCAGAACACACATGCAGGAGGTGGCAGCAGGTGTAGGCCACTGATGATGGTGTAGCATGTAGAGAAACAGAGGATTCTTTTTTAAAATGTATTTTTAACTAGTGGTCTTACACTTCTTATAATGAAATTAGAAAGCACTCTGATAAATGTCAGTGAAGACAATTATGGTAAGAAAAGGAAGCATCTTATTTAATTGAAGTGTTAATAAAGATGCTTGCAACACTATATTACTTTTTATTTTATCATCTTATCTTTTTCCTTTGATGCTTTCCAATAGTCTCAGTGCAGACTGCTGTCTGCCACAGGAATATGGCCGCACAGCCAACGCTGATCCAAATGTCTCAGACATTCTGTACACAGATCAAAGCTGTAATTTTCATTTGTTTATCCAAAACAAGTCTTGCTAATATCACGAGACTTGATTTTTTTTAAACACTTTTTTCTCCAGTAAGCCTAATTTTTATTTTATAAGGTAGGGAAATTTTTAACCTGTGAGCAATTGACCAGTTCCTGCTTACACAAATGCCCTGGCTGTTCTCCCCATCCTTCCTGGCAGATTCACCACATTTATCTCCAGTTGGGATGACATACCAAAGACTAGATCGGGTGCCGTTCCTATCACTTGTCCTCTCCATGAGGTACCACTCCAGCTTCTCGGCCATGGGAGCCTCCCACGCGCCACCGTCCAGCCGCAGTTGGGGTGGCCTGTCCTGAGCCGCCCGTGGGCACAGACTGATGCCCACACACTCCCACAACCTGTTATTCCCATGCTCAGCGGAGGCCGCAATACTGAAGCAGACTCAAACACTGTCAGGCGAGAAATCAAGTCAGATTATTGATTTCACTTTTCTTTTTCCTGAGCAACAGAAAAGAAAAGTTGAGGATCGTGGGATGTTTCTTATAGAACAATTGGCTTTAGTTCATGCCTCAGCCCCAGAGAGCACTGATCAATTTAACTGAAAAATTTTGGCTGAATTCAGTAGATGTGAAAAATGTAGTAAGATTGCTTTGGATTTTTTTTCAAAAGGGCCTAGAATATTGAGAAACACACCAGTCTATCAAAGAGACTGTCATTGCAAGGCAGGAAAGGTCATTATGTATTCTACTTGTGGCCTTATCTCTCTAACAAGAAAGAGATTATAAAATGAAACACTTTCAAATCAGATTTTGCTGTGTCCTTGATTTTTAAAGCCCCAGGAGCAATGTAGCAAACATCCCAAATTTAGTTGAAGCCATCAAAACTAATAATTTAAGTAGTAAATATATGTGATAGCTATTTATTCCCATACCCACTGTCCTAAGTCTCCTGCTTCCAAACTTATTTGTGTGTAAATGTTACAGCAAGTGTTACAGCGGGTGGTCCAGAGGACAAACCCAGTGGCACACAGAGAGTTGGAGAATCAAAGTTTTTCTCCAGAAGGCTCAGAGGGGTCTTGACAGGGAAGAACCCCCACCCCGGGGTCCCATGGCTGAACTCACTGTAGATTGGATACTTTTTGAATCCCACTGCTGATTGGATGTTAAAGCTTGTCTCTGATTGGATGTTAAAGCTTGTCGCTGATTGGATGTTAAAGCTTGTTGCTGATTGGATGTTAAAGCTTGTTGCTGTTTGGACGCTTTTTGAATCCCACCAAGAGTATAAAACTGGAGGAGAACAAGGAAGCAGGGCTCAGAATTTGGTGGCATGCCCCTCTGAGCCCGCCGGCGGAATAAAGGCTGATTTTCCAATTCTACGTGTGCTACTCAGTTCTTTCCCCGGTTAGTTGCTATAATACTAGCTGTAACACTTGTCAGAACATTTTGGTTCCCTGACCTGGAAAGCCGACCACGCTGGCCCCTTGAAGCCACCGGATCCGGGTCGAGCACGGCAGATGGCGGGACCTCTACGAATGAGATGAACTGGCACCGAACCACCATTTGCAGGAATCTTCACTCCTCAGGGGCTCCCGCCGGCCGCAGGGCCTTGGACTCAACCAGACACTCTGGAGGGAAGGACCAGTCAGACCAAGGCCAGAACGTCAGATAAGGTAGCATCCCGGAACCCGCCCAGGATAGGCCTGTCAGCAAGACAGAAGAGGAGCTGATCACCTTCTAAGGGATAGGCCCGTCAGCGAGACAGAAGAAGAGCTTGACCTCCTAAGGATAGGGAACCCCCCCAGGGGAGGGAATATGTAACCTCTATGTGAATGTGTGAGTGGAAGGAACTCAGTGAATGCTCGCGGTCATTGTGTCTGTGGCCCCATGGCTTTGGCTACAGGGTTTGAGTGGGTCCTAACCTGCGGTTCTGTGGTGACGTCGGTTCTGTGGCATAACAGCGATTCACTCCCCGTGATAGGGAGTGACTAGGCTCAGGCTCTATATGGGTACGCCTTAGCCAAGATGTGCCTAAGTTCCCACGAGAGACGCAACCAGGCAGACACCTGAGAGCCCCTACCACTTGTCTGTCTTGTGACGAAAGAGAAAGGGGAGGAGACAGAGCAGAGACCAGAGTCTGGGCAGGGACAAGGTTCAGAAAAGGAGTGATGTCGGTGGTGTAGGGAACAGGAGTGCTGGTTAAACCAGTTAAAACATGGGAGGGTCTGAATCCAAGCCAACAGTTCTAAGGTGCATGCTGATAAATTTCATACATTCAGTATGGAGAGTAGTGACTGGGATTCTGGGTCACCCAGATCAACTCTCATACATAGATTCATGGCTGGAGATCACCCAAACTGTGCTCCCTTGGGTTCGGTTCGGCGCTGACGAGGGACAGAGTAGGGTTCTAGTGGCTCAGAGGGTCCGAGATCTCAAGGCAAAGCCGATACATCAAGGAGACCCAATCGAGGACCCACCACCACCTTACAACCCACAGTCACGCCACCCTCCCGGGCACCCCCGACTGCACCTGCTCCACCACTTGTCCGCCAGTTGCGGTCTGCCCAACCCCTTACCCCAGCCTTCCAGATGCCTCTGCATGCAATGCGAGGTCTGCCGCAGGTTCTGGATGACAGAACCATCCAGCTGGGGCAACCTGCCCTGTATTATGAGCCTTTCTCCACCACCGACCTGTTGAATTGGAAACACCATACACTGTCCTACTCCGAGAAACCGCAGGCCCTCATCGAACTCTTGGAATCTATCTTCCAGACTTACTGTCCCATGTAGGAAGATTGCCAGCAACTCCTACTGACCCTCTTCAGTACCGAAGAACGGCATCGGATCATGACTGGAACTCGGAAGTGGCTGCAGGAACGGGCGCCGGCGGGCACCCTGGATGTGGAACAATGGGCATCATGAGTGGTGCCCGAGACCAACCCAGAGTGGGATTTCAACACACCGGAAGGACAAGCAGCACTCAAGTGGTACCGAGAGGCTCTTATCCAAGGAGTGCGGGAAGGGGCCAAAAAGCTGACCAACACGAACAAGGTTGCCCTAATTACCCAGAAGCCGGAGGAGTCACCCAATGACTTCTACGAGCGCCTCTGTGAGGCATACCGAATATACACACCTATTGACCCAGAGGCAACCGAAAACCAGAGAATGGTGAATGCAGCATTTGTTGGACAAGCGGCCTCCAATATCCGAAGGAAGCTGCAGCAACTCGAAGGATTCGCAGGCATGAGCATCACGCAGTTAATGGAGGTGGCCCACGAGGTGTATGTCAACCGGGACCAGACTGCTCAGAAGGAGAAAGATCAGAAGATGAAGAAAAAGACTGCTCTCCTGGCTGCTGCCCTTGGTAGACCTGACCCGTCCAAGCAGCCCGGACCCCCACAAAAGGGGGGAACCAGAGGATGGGCACCCCTGGCAAGAGACCAGTGTGCCAATTGCAAGGGGTTTTGCCACTGGAAGAATGAATGCCTCCACAAGAGAAGTCACCTGTCACAAGGGAGGGCCCCATTCGGGACTACCCAGCAGAAACCGGAACCCCAAGAGCTAGTGGGGCTCGCTGGCATTGACTCCGAGTTGGGCTAACCGGGTTTCTTTAATCTTGACCCTCAGGAACCTATGGTCAAGATGAAAGTAAGGGGCCAACAAATGATATTTATGGTGGACACTGGAGCAGAACACTCAGTTGTGACAGCCCTCGTGGCCCCGCTTACAAAGCAGGAAACAACTATAGTCGGAGCTACTGGGACTTGTGTAGCCAGATCCCAGGTATGCCAAATGGGGAGCAGTCAGATAAGGCACGAGGTCCTCTACATGCCAGACTGTCCAGTGTCTCTCTTGGGACGGGACTTGCTGAGCAAATTTGGGGCACAGATCACCTTCCATCCTGAAGGAGCTGTGAGTCTCAGGCTCGGCACCCTGGGGATGGCCCTTGTAATGGCAGTCACCCTGCCACGAGAGGCGGAGTGGTAGTTATATGAAGAGACCACAGAGGAGCAAAATCCCACTGAATTCCAGCGAGGTTTCCCGCTGGTCTGGGCAGAAGATAACCCCCCCTGCCTTGCGCACCAGCATGCCCCTTTAGTGATTGAGGTGAACCCTGGTGCCCATCCAGTCAGGAGATGGCAGTACCCCCTCTCCAAGGGGGCATGAGAAGGGATACGAGAACACATCGAGAGGCTTAAGCTGGAAGGGATCTTGGTGGAGTGCCAGTCTCCTTGGAACACGCCGCTGTTGCCCATCAAGAAGCCAAACGGAGGAGGGTATCGCCCTGGCCAGGACCTGCGACTGGTCAACAAGGCCACAGTGACCCTCCACCCTGTGGTCCTGAACCCGTACACCCTCCTGAGACTCATCCCACCAGACGCCACCTGGATCTCCTGCCTAGACCTAAAAGATGCATTCTTTTGCCTGGGTTGGCTCCAATGAGCCAACCGCTGTTCACTTTTGAATGGGAAGACCCCCAGACAGGGCCGACAAAGCGGAGGCAGCTGCAAGAGTTCCTGGGGGTGGCAGGATTCTGTCACATATGGATACCAGGTTTCTCCTTGAAATCTAAGATATGAGGCATTACGGGGACCCTATAGTGGGGAACTAGAATGGACCAAAAGCAGGAGGAGGCTTTTCAAGAATTAAAAGTGTTGCTCAAGAAGGCCCCTGTGTTGGGTTTGCCAGACCTCACCAAGAGCTTCAACCTGTTCATGCACGAGAAGAGCAGGTAGCTATGGGGGTACTGATGCAGACTGTGGGCCCCTGGCAGAGGCCAGTAGCCTATCTGTCCAAACAGCTGGACTCGGTAGCGTCGGGATGGCTGCCTTGCCTGCGAGGACTGGCAGCAACCGTCTTGCTAATCAAGGAGGTGGACAAGCTTACACTTGGGCAAAATGTCTGTGTGCGGGTCTCGCACACAGCAGCAGCTTTGATGAACACATCGGGGCACCGATGGCTTTCTAGCAGTCGACTGGTGCAGTACCAGGGACTGCTATGTCACCATCGAGACTGTGTGGACCTTAAACCCTGCCACCTTCCTTTCTACCGGGCCAGGGCCCCTGGACCATGACTGTGCCGTGGCCGTGGAGGAGGTCTATGCAAGCCGGCCAGACTTGAAAGATAGTCTGTGGCCGGCGCCCGACCTGGAGCTCTACACGGACGGCAGCAGCTACACCCAGGATGGCAAACGGTTGGCTGGCTACTCAGTCACCACAGAGAGCGAAGTCATCAGGTCAGCCCCTCTGCATCAGGGATGGTCAGCCCAGAGGGCAGAGTTATGGGTGCTCATCCAAGCCCTCAGGTATGCCCAAGACAGACTCTAAATATGCCTTCGCTATGACAAGGAGAGAGGGCTGTTGACCACGGGCATAAAAGAAATCAGGGATAAGAAAGAAATTCTTCAACTATTGGAACCAGTGTGGGCACCGAAGGAGATTGCAGTCATCCATTGCAGGGGGCACCAGAAGAGCACAGATATAGCCAAACTCCCCTCAGTGGCAATGACAGTTAGCACCCAATGCCAGACCTGTGCCAGGAACAACGCAGTGGCTAATGCAAGTCCAGCCCCAGGAATTCAGCACACTGGGGTATCCCCGTTCAGCTGGGGATACAAGTAGTTGCTGGTTGTGATATGTACCTTCTCAGGTTGGGTTGAGGCTCTGAGAGAGGTCATTCCCTGGTGCGATAAAGGACCCAGCTTCACTGCAGAAGTTACACAGATCCTCTCCAAGGCATTAGGTCTTCAGTGGAAGTTACACACAGCTTATAGGCTACCGAGCTCAGGGAAAGTAGAGTGCATGAACCAAACCCTCAAGGTTACATTGACCAAACTCTGTCAAGAGACACAACTACCCTGGGTAGATATGTTAAGCATCGCCTTGTGAGATCAGCCATTGGCGGTGCAACAAAGTCAACAGGACCTGCTGAAGATCTGGCTCAGATGCCTGCCCAATAAGGCCCCTGAATCTGGCTGGACTGAATGGGACCACTGGCATGGACTCTTATATGAATACCTTCTTGGTAACCCTTTTCTGGGTCTACATGGGGTGCCTCTGTGCTGTTCTTGGTTGGGGCTCACTGGGGGAAGAATGCAGGTACTATGTAAACCAATCAGGAATTGTAACTACCGAAGTCAAAGGGCTAAATGAAAGAATCCACAAGAGAAAACAGGAGTTAGAACAGGCTTGGGGCTTAGCTATTGCCCCTAGCCAGGCCTCTATCCTTCTGATGGTAACCATGGGACCCTGCTTGTTCAATGCAGTTATTAGATTCATAGAGAGGTTGATGCCACTGTGTAAACTAGGGCATCAAAAGGGGAGAATGATGGGGAAAACCCCCACCCTGGGGCCCCATGGCTGAACTCACCATTGATTAGATACTTTTTGAATCCCACTGCTCATTGGATGTTAAAGCTTGTTGCTGATTGGATGTTAAAGCTTGTTGCTGATTGGATGTTAAAGCTTGTTGCTGATTGGATGCTTTTTGAATCCCACCAAGGGTATAAAACTGGAGGAGAACAAGGAAGTCGGGCTCAGAATTTGGTGGCATGCCCCTCTGAGCCCGCCGGCGGAATAAAGGCTGATTCTCCGACTCTATGTGTGCCGCTCGGTTCTTTCCCCGCTCAATCGCTGTTAACACTAGCTGTAATACTTGCTGTAACACTTGCCGGAACAGTCTCACCACCAAATTCTGAGCACTGTCTACCCAATTCTTCCCACTTTTATTAAGTCGGGGTGGCCCAAGGGGTGGAGTATCAGGTGTAGGTTAGTGGATGTGTCACCAGGATAGGTTAATATTATGTTGATGCGCCAGGCAATAGATTTAGTGTTATGCTGATGCCAGGCAATAGACTAGTTGATGGGCCAGGAAACAGGTTATTATTATGCTGATGTGCATCTTCTGTGAGTGGTGGGGTCTCTGGTGCCTGATTCGCCAAGTAATAGATGGGGGTTTCTCTTATCATTAATAGTCTTTGTGAGGTGAGTAAAAAAGTTCTGGAGGTGTGAGAAAGCCACTTTGGAAATGTTGCTTGGCATGCAACTTTATCTTGACTCCTAAAGTGTAATTTTAAAGGTTACACAAACAAAGAGATGGCAGGACAAGGTGTGAACTGGAATCACAACCAGGAACCCAGCTCTGGCTCTCTGCATCTCTTCTAGGTGACCTTGAATGAGTTGTTTAGTCTTCCTGCAGACTCAGGAGGTGTTGAATTGACTAGCAATCGCTTTTGTCTTGGAAACAACAATAGAACTATCAATAATAATGATGATTATAGCAATAATTGCTCAATCATTTGTTTCTAAATTGTTTGTTAAAATAATTTTGAAACTTTTAGAATAACTTTGTATATGTTATATTAGTTCTGTTTATTAAGCAAATGGACATATTTTAATTTAGACACTGCTTCCTTTCAAAAAGGATTCATGTTGGCTGATTGATAATCTAGCATATATTAAGTTAAATTATTTAATTTATTGAAATATTATATCCCACCCTATTGGGGAAATGAAAGAGAGCAACCACCAAAAAGATCCTCTGTACCAATAAAGAAGAGAAAGGGGACACATTTCTTACTGAGCAGTCATTAACAGATTTACATTCATATAAGGTAGCAGGAAAGCAGATACAAATTTAGGATAAAATCTCACGCAATCGATACAGCAAAGCAGAAGAAAAAACAACGGCTTCTGTTGCTTGTCTTGTATGTTTCCTACACATCTCTTGTGAGCACCTCTCCAAACTAATTCAAGGGTTACAGTTTTACATATATATAGGTTGTTTGGCCTGTGACCTTGGAGATATGCTGCATTGCATTGTAAAAACTGGAGGCTAGGCTTAGTCCCAGGAGAGATTTACCTCTGTTGCAAAGGTAAGAGAAGGACTCAGATTCACTGCGCCTCCAAGGAAATGTTCAAATAAAGGGGAAAGGAGAAAATAATCTCTTTGCCCTTTTTAAATGAAGAAAATAGATTTTAAATAATGAATTTGAATAATTATTTTGAATAATGAATTCCTTAAATTCCCTACAGGAGTTTCTTTTATCTTTTCCAAAATGTTGAAGAGCATTATTATCCCATACCTCTATTGTTCTTATATAAAGGGATTTTTCCTACAAAAAGAGTGTAAGTTATATACATCTCAGTGCAGCTATTATGTACATCTCAGTACAACTTAGACTAATATTGGGAGCTGTATCTTCAAATATATAAACCATTTTTATTTCTCAATTAATAACAAGTCAATACTGTACTCTATGGGAACTGACGATTAGCTCAGACAAGAGTATGTTTTTTTTTTCACTTTATTTTTCTGTAATTGGATACTTAATTTTAAGAAAATCATGATTTTGAGTCCCTCCTTTGCTCTCAGTCACCGTGTTTTAGATTTGGGGACAGGTTTTGGTGACCTGCAAGGAGTTCAATTGTAGGCCTGAATTAATCTTGTAAACCTTATAGGGAAAGATTTATTGCTAGGTCATCTGAGAGATTTTAATTGATTCCTTTAATCAAGCGTTTTATATGAGGCACTTTTTCAGAGCAGGTCTTATTTCTCTGGTCCTTTCTTATTGGAAGATGGAACAGTAAAATCAAGAAATGAAAATTTCTCTCATCTCCTTTACCCTCTTACAATCAACGTACAAATATCAAGAATAATAATTTAACAAATTATTTATATGAAGGTGGAAGTACTGTCTATGGCCAAATCTCATCCTCTTATTCTGCCCTTTACTCATTTATTCACTGAAGTCGTTTTGGGAAAAATCGGTAATGGCGCGCACACACACACACACACACACACCACACCATATGCATACCACAAGCATAAGCAAACACACACACACCACACACATACACACACCCATGTATACCACAAGCATAAACACACACACACCCCAAATATATACGACAGGCATAATCACACATACACACACACCCATATATGCACAAGCATACACAAACACACACTATATATACCACAAACACGTACACGCACCCATATATATACACAAGCATAAACAGACACACACACCACACCACACCACCCATATCTAACACACCACACATAAACACAGACACACGAAACACATACCATGCACACACCACATATATATACACGCCACACATTGACACACACCACACATACCCCCTCACACTACACATACACCACACATGTGCACACACTACACACACATGCCACACTATATGTACTCTGTACATAATACACACACATACAGAGGCAAAACACACACCACCACCCCCCACCCCTCATCCCAGTCATATCTGCAGCAGTAACTAGAATGTGTCAGATATCAGAATAGTCTTACTAAAATCATGTCTGCAAAGAGAATCTTCAGTAGTAGAAACTTAGGAAACTTCTAGAATCTCTGTGGAGTAGGTAAATTTATTTTTAAAAGTATTATATATCAGCAAATTTTAAAATCTAGTAGGCAACCACATCCTCCTCAGAGCAGAGGAGGATGGCAGGTCGTGTCCAAGAGCAGGCCTGCGTCCTGGGTGCTGGTCTCCAGGAGGCTGCGTGGAGGCCCTGACTTTCATCTACATTTTAATTTATAACATGACATTTACCTCTGCATCCTTTCAATATGTGTCGGAGAGGAAAGTTTCACCGTTTTCAGTTGTATTTACATTTCAAATTAATTGGCTTTAATTAATGATCATTATTTAATGTTATCTACCTGAAAAATTATTAGCTGTGATGAGTGTGTGGATTCCTTATTCATTTTTCTTTTTGTTCTGTCCACATTATACTGAAACTTGATTTATAAAACAATTTCTCTTGATTGACTATCAAATTTTATCTGCATTAAAAATGAAAGTCAAAGATATTTTCAATTCTCCTCCACTAGACAGGAAAATTAATGAGCCTTTATTTTCTAACTGAAGTATCTGACACTCACATTTAACCAAATTTAGTTTGATTTATAGCAAACTATATGGTAAAGCACAGCATTGCTATTTCATATTGCTACAATATGAAAGCGTTATAAAGAAAAGGACACTATCAAAGACTCAAGAAAATTACCAATATTTTATTGTTTTTAACTCTCACAAGAAAATATTGACCGTATTCAGTATAGAAATAGCCACATAGAAAAAGTTAAAAAGGCTTTCTGTAGAACAATCTAATACCCTGTGAAATACCATGGTGGAATCGGACCTTAATAACTCCAGCAATACACCATTCTTTCAGGCGACTGTTTCTATCTATGTAAATATTTACATTTGATGTATCTGACATATCTGACCTGAAGTTCAGGATTTAGGAGGACGGACTTTATTCAGCAGCTACTGCATTAAGAAGAAACACCAAGTCTGGAGACTGTATCCCAGGGACTACGGGCAGGCTCGGACTGTGGGAGAATGAAAATGCTTTGCTGTACAATTCAGCTGATTCTTGGTGCCAGATCATCTTGGGAAGGTAGATTATTCTGGTTTGCTGTTTGAAATGTATTAAAATTTATTCTAAAGTTTACTTAAAGCTCAAGAGTCTTGGTGACATACCCCAAATCCAAAATCAGCAGAACTTTAGTTAGAATATTGTCATATGCTATATATATATATATATATATATATTCTTTCTATATGCATTTTGAGTTAAGTTTCTAAATTTAATACTTCATCACTTAAAGGAAAGAAAATAATATCTGGAAAGAATCTATCTGAGTTTTAGAAGAAGACAATGGGCAATTGTGTAAAGCATCCACCCTGAGTTTGCCATTTACTCTGGCTGCATTTATTTCTAAGGCGAATATCTGTGCAGTATGAATGTGGCAAGTTGGAATCGCTTGACTGAGCACCATAACACTGGAAATGTGTCAATAGGTATCTCAACAGGAAGAATTAGGATGGAGTGATTGCCAAAGCAACTGCATGGACTAGCAGTTGAAGTGTACGTATTGACTAATAACTCTACAGCAGTGTGAGAGAGCTCCCTCCTCATGGAACACAGCACCATCCTTGGCCATATCTGGACCAATATGTTTAATAACCTAAGTGAAGGCATATTCACTCACCATGTATTAGGTCATACTAAACCATAGCTCCTTAGGAAAATAATGGGCTAGGTCCCTACAAGCCTCTGGTCACACTGTTGTCAACTGAGTAACACATAACTTTGTTTTACGTGTGTTTCTGTTTAAAGAGATCTCATTTAATATTTATTGCTGATTCATTAGCATTGAACTCCTGGACAGCAGCGCCATCACCCACGCAGCCCACACAAGTTCTCCGCGAGGCTCTTCTCGGCCCCGTGCGCTCGGGACGCTAGGCCGCACTCCGGCCCCGTGCGTAAGGGACGCTAGGCCGCACTCCGGCCCCGTGCGTAAGGGACGCTAGGCCGCACTCCGGCCCCGTGCGTAAGGGCCATTCTCAACAGTGGCATTGCTAACCAAAAGCATAAAAATGAGAAAAATGTGGCACTAAGGCACCTTGCGAAGGACACTTGTTTATATTAACGGTGCAGGAGCTGAACCAGGAAGGCAGAGGCGCCGCCAGGCTCCGCTCCAGCCGGGAGCGCCCCGGGTGCCCGCAGTCCCGCGAAGGCCGACCTGGATGACAAACACATTTGGGCCATCAGGTGAATTCGCAGACACAGAATCCACAAATAATAAGATCTACTATCTTTAAAACAGGCCTCTTTTACGTTCTTTGGCCCCATTTCAAGGCTGTGAACCAATTCCAGCGCAATCGGAGAACGAGAACGCTGGCGACGGCTGGGCCCCGCGATGCGCGACAAGTGCAGAGACCGGGCAGGAACCAAGAAAGTCTAAACTAGAGAAAAGATCTGATAGGAGAAAAGAAAGGAATGAAACATGGATTTGGCTTCAAATGATTAAAATGTTGAGGTTTCTTTTTTGTTCTCTGTGCCTGCATCCACCTTAAGCCTCCTGACTACTAGACTGGCCCACAACACCTGCTCCCAGGTTTCTCGTGCTGGACCGACAGTCTCTGCACCTGCCCTGTCCCCACCCCACACCCCCAAGGATGAGCCCTACCCGGGACCCAACAGGCTGCTCAGATTCATCCCTTCTCCACTAATAACTTGTTACAAAATTCATAGGACTATTTCTAAATGGAAAAATATCTATCTGCTTCTTGATATTTTATTGCAGTAATCACTAGAATTCTGTTGAATAAATGCCTCTGAATAAATTTGAAGAGTCATATTATAAAGTTATAGTAATAAAATTGTAATTTTAATTTATATTTTTCTGATTATGAAAGTAAAACATATTCATTATAGTAAAATTGGGAAAGACAACCCCAAAATTCCCCCTAAGCTCACCACAGAGAAGTAGCGAAACACATTATGTGTTTCATGTTTTTAAATTGTGGTAAAATACACACAACACAAAATGTACCACCTTAACTATATTCAACTGCACGGTTCAGTGGTGTTAAATGCCTTCACATTGTTGTACAGCTGTCACAACTATCCGTTTCCATGAGTCTCTTCATCTCGCAAAACTGAAACTCTAGACCCATAAACAACAACTCCCCATTTCCAGCCACCCCCGTCCCCTTGCAACCACCGCAATAAGAAGTAGCAGATTTTTACGTGCTATCTTCTTCTAGTGGATTAGAAGAATACCCATACATGACTTGACTTTTGTCTATTGTTTCACTTTTTGTAAATTTAGCAGAACAGAATACTGAAACAAAGTTCAGAGTAGGTTTCAGGAAACCCATGACTGGAAAATAAATAAATAAATAAATAACATTGGAAAACTCTTAGGTTCATAATCCTTAACATTCAGGAAGTAGATTAGGTTAGAGTCTCCAAATTATTCTGACTGTATATGCCTTTAATTTGAAAAAAAGTCAAGTCCCCCAAAATATGTATATTCATTTTTAAATTATATAAGTATGTAACTACTATACTGATACATGTATTATAAAAGATAAAAATATAACACTTCATACATATTGAAGACAGTGATATGCTCCACTATTTCATTGAATATGCTTGATTATCTTTTTAAATCCTAAACTTTGCAATATAGTCTTTTGAAGGTCTGGTGCTAAGTTTAATACATTTTAGTAGTTGGTGTTGATGGGTCTTAGTGTTGGAAAATGGCTCCTCCCATTAGAAAAGGACACTAAAGGATGGAATACTCTGTGATTATGATTACTGTATCATGATTCCCATGGTTCAAGTCCATCTGTCAGTTGCACAAAAGTTATTGACATTCAACTTGTGAATTTTAATTTTACCTACTATCACTTTGTTGTTTTTTAAAACTAATAGGAGATTGTTACATATTTATATGTTCAAATCATCTGGAATGCCTCACTTAGGAGACAATTTAAACAGGTTAATATTTTCTATTTACAAGTTTTATAATTTAGGAGACATAAAAGATTTTTGTGAAAAACATTGCTTATTGGCAACAATAATTACCTAATGATAGAAACATTTCTAAACCTCTATAATTAAAATGTTTCTTCATATCATGATTTTCTCTTCAAAAGCAGCTACTTCCTCAGTGCTAAAATATCACCCTTATCCTGAAAGGACTGATTTGATGTCATCAATTTTTTTCTAGTGATTGTTGTGTGACATACTTTTAAATTCCATTTCTTGTCACAGAAAAAGACCAGCAAATTTAGATGACTGTTTTTCTCATTGTTTAAAATAATCACAAAATGTTTGTGTTTAGCAACATGTTTAAAGAAAAAATTAGTAAAATTTTGTGGAGTCTTAAATGATTTCCATATTCAATCCTATAAAAACTCAAACCTTCAAATAATATAATCCTTATTCTAACTTAACTGGTCACAAGTAAATTTCAGTAGGCTATCAGTCAGTGAAAGGCTGGGTCTTTCAGTGTGGAATCCCCTCTCTCCTTCCAGCTGTTCCTATAAATTATGACATACGAGAACTTCTGACACATAGATCGTTATTCATAAAGTTTATTTTTAACATTAAAAATAGACCTAAAGTTTCTAATACTTTCTTCCTTAATGCCACAGGACTGTCTTTAGTGCTCAAGAATCCCTCTGAACATTTGATTATCAAATTAAAGTTCTTATAATTTTTACCTCCTTTCTACCATGCATAGGTTTATATTCAATAATATCCTTTTAATATGATGTCACTTCTGTTTTTTTCTTCTTTTCTTTTATTCAAGTTAGTTGAAATCTTATTAATCTGAGTTGTTATCAAGGTGAGGATCTGAACACGTTATCGCTCCCCTTTTGTCAATAAGTCCTAAAAAAATGATAGATTGTGCTATGCGTAAAAGCAAGAAAGTAAATTTTAAGACAACAGAAACTATGGACATTCCCTTCAGAATGAAAGCAGTAAGTGCGATATTGAAGAAGCAACCGTCAGCCAAGGACACCTGCAGATGCCGAGAGCTAGAAAGAGAGATGCCAAGTACATCCCTGCCCAGCAAGGGGAAGGCCAGGGGCTAGGGACCCACGGAAACCCACAGCTGATTCCTTCTAAATCTTCTAATTCATACATATGGATAAAATCAAAGCTTTGGCATGTTATTTCATTTATTTTTTGTTTGTTTTGTTTTGTTTTGTTTTTTGAGACAGAGTCTCACTCTGTTGCCCAGGCTAGAGTGCCGTGGCGTCAGCCTAGCTCACAGCAACCTCAAACTCCTGGGCTCAAGCAATCCTCCTTCCTCAGCCTCCAGGGTAGCTGGGACTACAGGCACTTGCCACCATGCCCAGATAATTTTTTCTACTTTTAGTAGAGACCAGCTCAGGCTGGTCTGTAACTCCCAAGTTCAAGCAATCCTCCCTTGTCGACCTCCCAGAGTAGCTAGGATTACAGGCGTGAGTCACCACGCCTGGCCCAAAGCCTTGGTATTTTAGTGCAAACAGCTGAAGAGCAAATTAGCAGATCTGAATACCTAACCCAAGAATTTTTCAGTAAATATTAATAAATACTGAAAATAAGTATAAAGGTCCAAAATTCATAATAGGATTTCCAGAATGAAAGAACACAGAAAATGAAAAACATAGATTCTTAAAAAAAATTAAATTTATCATAAATAAAGAAAATAAAAAAACCTAAAAAATGTTTAAAAACTAAAATAAAAATTTTGAAGAAAACAATAATTTAAAGAAAAAATACTATAATGAGGTTATGTTTTATGTTATAAGTTTATATGATTTAATTTTTATTACAGGTTTGTTGAGATACAATTGACATACTATTTAACATACAATTTAACCATTTAAGTGTACGATTCAATTTATTTTGACATATTAACAGAGATGGGCAACCATCACCACAATTCATTTTAAAACATTTTCATCATCCAAAATAATAACCCCATACACATTAGCAGTCACTCTCTGTTTGTTCCCAACCTCCATAGTCCTAAACACCACTAATCTACTTTCTCCTTTTATTGATTTTCTTATTCTGAACATTTCATATGAATGAAATTATACTTTGTGATGGAGCTCTTGCACACAGCATAATGTTTCAAGGTTCATCCATGTTGCAGCACATATCAATACTCCATTTCTTATTATAGTTGAATAATATTTCATTGTATGAATATACCACATTTGATTTATTTGTTCATCTATTGATGGATATTTGAGTGCTTTTCACTTTTTGGCTCTTATGAATAATGCTGCTAGGAACATTTGTATACAAGTCTTTATAGGAACATGCTTTCATTTTTCTTGGGCATATACATAGGACTGGAACTGCTGGATCACATGATAATACTATGATTAACAATTTGAAAACTGCCAGAGGGGTTTTCAAAATAATTGCACCATTTTACATTCCTACCAGCCATGTATGATGGTTCCAGTTTCTCTACATTCTCATTAACATGTGTTATTATCTGAATTTTTATTACAATTTTTTATTATAATTTATTATAATCATTCTAGTGGGTGTGAAGTAGTATTTCATCATGGTTTTGGTTTGCATTTTCCTAATAACTAATAATGTTGAGCACTTTTTCATGTGTTTATGTGTTTATTGGCTCCATGTATATCTTCTTTGCAGAAATATCTATTCAAATCCTTTGTCTATTTTTAATTATTTACCTTTGTATTATTGAGTTGTAGGAACCATAATGATTTTTAACCATATAAAAATGATTACATATAAAATAGAAAGAACACTGAATGCAAAAAGAAACTTCCAAATATCTTTAAAATTAGAAGCAAAATAAAAAACCAAACAAAAAATTAAACCTTAGAGTTATAATCCCATGGTACAATGTTAAAGGTTACCTCATTTTTGTGCTCCTGAAAAACAGCAATGATTAAGAAATGTGCCCCCCCCCACGAAATGTGTGTTTCAGGAAATGGTTGACAACAACAAAAAATGTTGCCCATAAATATTCCCAGGTAATCCTTGTCTCCATCTTTCCTCACAACCAACTACCCTGTCTACCCACCACTGCAAACTCCAAGGCCTCCTTTCCTTTTTCTGAGACTTTTCTCTGTGAATTTTATTCCTTCACAATAGCCTGATTTTGTTAAGCTTGAATAGGTATCGATTTAAGAACGAATAACAACCTACTCCTAATAAACATTGTAACGTTGGGTGTCAAGGTGTTTACAGCAGATGAAAATAAACTTGCAGGTTCTGGTCAATTCTAGCAAGGGAAGTGCAAAGTACTAAGTCTAGATATTATTAGAAAAACTCAAGTTATAATATGAATGTGAACATGAAAAGGTAATCACCAGAAAAATATGAGCAAGATATATGACTTTCAGATTAGTGAGAATGAAATAATTAAAGTCAACATTAGACCAATTCAACAAAAGACAAGAAGAGTTAAAAGAGAAGTTTTTAATAAAAATAAAGGATAGTAAATTGAAAACATAAAATTTCGGAAATAATTATTTAGTAAATCTAAACATGTAATCCTAATGTGTTAAATTCTAAATATAGCCTTAAAATATTTACCTAAAATTCAAGGAAGTTTGAAAAAAAATGCATTGAAAAAGACATACCAACAAAATGCTATGAGTTGTCGGTATCTAATCTTTCTGTTTTTTTGGATGTGAGCATTTATTGCTATTACTTTTCCTCTCAGATATGCTTTTGCTGTATGCCACAGGTTTTGGTAAGATGTAGCTCCATTGTCATTTTGTTCCAAGAAACTCTTGATTTATCTCTGAATTTCTTCCTTGACCCAATAGTTATTCAACAGTAGATTATTTAGTTTCATGACTTTGTGAAGTGGTGCATATTTCTGTTAGAATTGAACTCTAATTTTATACCACTATGGTCCGAGAAGACACATGGTATTATTTTTATTTTCTTGAATTTTTTGAGATCTGCTCTGTGGCCTAGTATGTGATCAATTTTGGAGAAGGATTCATGGGCTGCTGAGAAGAATGTAAATTCAACTTTATTTGGGTGGAATGTTCTGTAGAGATCTGTCAGTCCTTTTTGGTCAAGAGCTTTGTTTAAGTCCCTTATTTCTTTACCTAATTTCTGTTTGGAGGATATATCCAGTTCATTTAGTGGCATGTTGAAGTACCCTGCTACTATGGCAGTATTGTTTAATGCGGTACTTAGTTCAGACAATGTTTGCTTTATGTAATTGGGTGCTCCTGCATTGGGTGCATAAATATTAAGGATTGTTAAACCTTCTTGTTGGATCTTCCCTGTCACCATTATAAAGTGGCCGTCTTTATCCTTTTTTACTTTTGCTATTTTAAAACTAATGTTGTCTGCGAGTAATATAGCTACCCCTGCTTTCTTTTGACTTCCATTTGCCTGGATGATAGTTTTCCATCCCTGGATCTTCAGCCAAGAGGCATCTTTGTGGGTTAGATGTGTTTCCTGAAGACAGTAGATACTAGGCTTATGGGATTTTATCCACTCTGCCAGTCTATGCCTCTTCAGAGGACAGTTTAATCCATTTACATTTATTGAGAGGATTGAAATTGGAGGAAGATTTCCATTCATATTGTTGGGTGAAGTCCTGTTACTATGTCTTAGTCCTTGAGTCATCATGAAGTTCGAGGTCTAGTCTTTAATTCTTTGAGGATTTTACTTTGAGGAATATCTATTGCCCTGTTCAGTGTGGAAGGCAGGTCTGAGAATTTCCAGTAGGGCTGGTCTGGTCTTTGCAAATTCCTTCAGTGATTGCTTATCTGAGAAGGACTTTATTTCACCCTCATAGATGAAACTTAATTTTGCCGGATAAAGAATTCTAGGTTGGGCTTGATTCTGTTTTAGCAGATTAAGGATAGGTACCCATTCCCTCCTGGCTTGTAAGGTTTCAGATGAGAAGTCTGCTGTTAGTCTGATAGGCTTTCCTTTATAGGTTATTTGTTGTTTTCGCCTTGCTGTACAAAGGATTGTGTCTTTCACATTTACTTTGGTCAGCTTAATAACCACATGACGAGGTGATTGCCTATTCACGTTGAGTCTCCCTGGAGTTCTGTGTGCTTCTTGTATTTGGATATCAAGATTTCTGGCCAGGCCCAGCATATTTTCCTCCACTATGCTGTAAAATGAGTTTTCCAACCCTTGTGATTGTTCCTCTTCCCATTCTGGAATCCCATTACCGACAATCTAATGAACAGACTCAAGGAATTGGAAAAAGAAGAGCAAACCAATTCTAATCCTAGCAGAAGAAAAGAAATAACTAAGATCAAAGCACAACTAAATGAAATGGAGAATAAGAGAATTATATGGAAGATCAACAAAACCAGACGCTGGTTTTTTGAAAAGATCAACAAAATTAATGGCTCTCTGGCTAGGCTGACAAGATCTCTAACGGAAAGGACTTTAATAAACTCAATAAGAAATGAAAAAGGAGAGGTCACAACAGACACCACAGAAATACAAAGCATTATGTTCGACTACTACAGAAATCTATATGCCCAAAAACTACAGAATGAAGATGAAATGGACAGATTCCTGGATTCATACAACCTCCCTAAATTCACCCAGGAGGTAACAGAATCCTTGATTAGACCAATCTCAAGCTCAGAAATTGAAGCAGTAATTAAAAACCTCCCCAAATGGAAAAGTCTCACGCCAGATGGCTACACTTCAGACTTATACCAAACATACAAAGACAAACTCATACCTATACTACAGAAACTATTCCACACCATTGAGAAGGATGGTATCCTTCCTAACTCATTCTACGAAGCCAATATCACCATGATACCAAAGCAAGGAAAGGATGAAACAAAAAAAGAAAATTACAGACCAATATCCCTTATGAACATAGATGCAAAAATCCTAAATAAAATTTTAGCAAATAGAATTCAGCAGCACATAAAAAAAATAATTCACCATGACCAGGTGGGCTTTATTCCAGGGATGCAAGGCTGGTTCAACATATGCAAGTCTATAAATGCAATTCACTTCATAAATAAAATCAAGAACAAAAACCATATGATTCTGTCAATGGATGCTGAAAAAGCATTTGACAAAGTCCAATATATCTTTATGATAAAATCTCTTAACAAAATAAGCATAGATGGCCCATCCCTTAAATTTATCAAATCCATCTATGACAAACCCACTGTTAATATCATACTAAATGGGGAAAAATTGAAATCATTCCCTCTTTGAACTGGAACTACACAAGGATGCCCACTATCTCCTCTCCTATTCAATATACTGCTCGAAGTCCTAGCTAAAGCAATCAAGGAAAAGAGGGGTATTAAGGGCATCCCAGTGGGAGCAGATGAGATGAAACTTTCACTCTTCACTGATGATATGATACCTAGAAAACTCCATGGATTTATCCAAGAGACTCCAAGATTTGATAAATGAATTCGGTAATGTTTCAGGTTATAAAATCAATATACACAAATCAGAAGCATTCATATATGCCAAGAACCATCAAGCAGAAAATCAAATCAAACATGAAATACCCTTCACTATAGCCCCAAAAGAAAATTAAATATCTAGGAGTATACTTAATGAAATATATGAAAGATTTATACAGCAAGAACTATGAAACACTAAAAGAAGAAATTGCAGATGATTTAAACAGATGGAAAAATCTACCTTGTTCATGGATTGGTAGAATCAATATCGTTAAAATGTCAATATTACCTAAGGTGATCTACAAAATCAATGCAATTCGCATCAAAATACCACCAGCATTCTTTACAGATCTAGAAAAAAATAATTCTTCACTTTGTATGGAACCAGAAAAAACCACACATAGCCAAAGCAATCTTAAGTAAAAAGAACAACCTAGGAGGCATCAGTCTTCCTGACTTCAAGCTGTACTATAAAGCAATAATAGTTAAATTAGCCTGGACTGGCATGAGAACAGAAGCATTGATATCTGGAATGGATCTGAGATACCAGAGATGAAAACATCCGTATATGGTAACCTAATCTTTGATAAAGCAGACAGAAATATACAATGGGTAAAAGAGTCTCTCTTCAATAAATGGTACTGGGGAAACTGTTTAGCTACATGCAGAAGAATGAACCAGGATCCCCACCTCTCACCTCTCACAAAAATTTACTCAAGATGGATAACAGACTTAAACCTAAGGCATGATACCTTAAGAATCCTAGAAGAGGATGTTGGGAAAACCCTATAAGATATTGGTCTAGGCAAAGAATTTCTGAGGAAGACCCCCCAAGGCAATCACTGCCACATGAAAAATAAACAAATAGGATCTGATCAAATTAAAAAGTTTCTGCACAGCCAAGGAAACTATCATCAGAGCAAATAGACAACCCACAGAGTAGGAGAAAATATTTGCTCTCTACACTTCTGATAAAGGTCTAATAACAAGAATCTATCTAGAACTAAAAAGAATTAACAAGAAAATATCAAACAACCCCAGTAAGAAATGGACAATGGAAATGAACAGAAACTTCTTCAAAGAAGACAGAATAATGGCCTGCAAACATATAAAAAATGCTCAACATCTCTAATCATCAGAGAAATGCAAATCAAAACCACAAGGAGATACCACCGAATCCCAGCGAGAATAGCCTGTATCAGGAAATCCCAAAACAACAGATGCTGGCGAGGATGTGGAGAGACAGGAACTCTCTTACACTGCTGGTGGGACTGCAAATTAGTGCAGCCTTTGTGGAAAAGAATTTGGAGATACCTCAAGCAGCTAGCAATAGAAAAACCATTCGACCCAGCAATAGTATTGTTGGGCATCTACCCAAAAGAGCATAAGACTTTCTATTATAAAGACATCTG
>VBSM01001124.1:2216882-2248407 GCA_008086735.1 Cheirogaleus medius
ACCCATGCAGGTACCAGGGAAAGGGGGAGGCAACCAGGACTGTTTTGGGAGATATACTTCACAGAGGTAAAGCCTGAGATGTATGGGTATCGGTATTTGCTGGTTATAGTAGACACTTTCCCTGGATGGGTAAAAGCCTTCCCTACAAAGGGAAAAACTGCTTTGATAGTGGCCAAAAAGATATTAAAAGAAATAATTCCCAGATACGGGCCGCTGGAAGGCATAGAGTTGGATAATGGACCAGCCTTCACTAGTCAGGTTAGTCAAGGGTTGGCTTGGGCCCTGGGGACAGATTGGAAATTGTATTGTGCTTATAATCCCCAGAGCTCTGGGCAGGTAAAAAGAATGAACAAAACCTTGAAGAAGACCTTGACTAAAATGCTTTTAGAGACTGGTGGAGACTGGGTGACTCTCCTTCCCTTTGCCCTGTTCCAGTTTAGGAACACTCCCTACCATCTGGGTTTGACCCCTTTTGAAATTGTATATGGTGCACCCCCTCCTGTAATCCCAAGAATGAACTCTGGGGCTCTGTCTGAACGCCCTAGAGAGGTGCTGCAGGCTGTACAGGCCCTGCAACGGGTCCACAGTCAAATATGGCCGGCACTCCGAGCCCTCTACCAGACAAGGGAGACAAACGACAAGCCTCCTTATCACCCCCACCAACCAGGGGATTGGGTATGGGTAAAAAGTCATAATGGCAAGACCCTCAAGCCCAGATGAAAAGTGCCCTTTCAAATTATTCTTGTCACCCCCACTGCACTTAAGGTTGACGGAGTAGCAACCTGGACACACCACTCACATTTGAGGCCGGCCAGTAAAGACGAGCAGAAGCAACTGCAGGACCAGTGGAGGGCGACAGCGGACCCTGAGAATCCACTAGAAACCAAGCTGACCTGCTTGATGGCCGCGAAGTAGATGGGACTGTTGATCATCCTCCTGGGCCTAGGACTGGGGTTGGTGACTCTGAAAACCTGGACTAAGCTGCAAAAAAAAATGTGGTTTGGTGGTTTCTTTTGTTTCCTATGTAAGTACATTGTACGCATTTTGCTCCTGGACAGGGGTACTACAGTTATAGTTGGTAACAGTAATCCGCACTTGCCCTATAATCTCACATGGGAAATAACTAATTTAGAAACCCATGAGGTTTACAACATGACCTCAGGAATGGCCCCACTGAATACCTGGTGGCAAGACCTATATTTCAATCTAAAAAAAATTAGCCCTATAGAAAAAATGGAAGGAGGAAAGTGGAGGCAGGACCAGAGGTGAGTGTCCATGAGCCGGACTGGGTTTTATGCATGTCCAGGGTTCAGAACGGGAAAGATGAGAGGAGAATGTGGGGGAATTGAGTCCCTCTACTGCGCCACATGGGCGTGTGTGACCACAAATGATGGAGAATGGAGATGGCAGGTACAACCTCTTCTTATCGAAATGTCTTATGTCCGGCCATGCTCACGAACCAGGTATGCCTCTAACTGTAACCTGATACGTGTGAGGTTCACAGATAAAGGGAAAACAGACAGACAGTGGGTCTCGGGACTATCCTGGGGTATATATCTCTATCAGTGCCCACTTTTTGTCACTGTAATACAGCTTAAACAAAGGATGTCTCCCATCTCAGGTGTTGTAGGGCCCAATCTAGTGCTGGGGGGAATGCAGGGCAATCCATGGCCCACGACTGCCTGGCCAGGCTCTACGACCACCTGACACCAATCCACAGGGGTGAGCATCCCACCAGCTTCTCCACTGACCCCGGTGATGGAAAAAAATGTGCCAGCCTCCCCCAAAGTGAAGGAGCCAGGATACCCCTTATGGAAGATGCTGACAGCAGCATATGAGGCATTGAACTGTTCCGACCCCAACGCTACGGAGGCCTGCTGGTTATGCTATGATATCAGGCCCCTTTTTATGAAGCATAGGGGTAGCTGCCCCCTTTAACCATTCAGGAGAAGAGACCCCTGAGTCCTGTGCATGGGACCGTAGAGGCCCAGGGCTAACACTTCAGGCAGTCACCGGGAACAGAATATGCATAGAAAAGGTGCCTTCTAGTCATGCACAGTTCTGTGCCAAAATCCACCTGTCTGCAAACCAGACTGGAGGAGCAAAATAGATAGTTCTGACGCTCTATGGGTGGTAGATTTGCTCTAAAACAGGTCTGACTCCATGTCTTAGCCTGTCTGTTTTTAATGAATCAGAGGAAAACTGCATTATGGTACTAGTATTCCCTAAGGTTATTTATCACCAAAAAAAAATATACAATGTATGATGCATGGACAAAGGGCGCAGAAGGCGCCGGGTTAACTAGAAAAAAAAGGGAGCCTTTTACAGCCATAACCTTAGCCACTCTTTTCAGTCTAGGGACAATAGGAGCAGGGACAGGTATCTCATCCTTGGCAGTGCAACATAGGGGGTTCAATAGCTCAAGGGCCACCATAAAGATGTAGCCAAAATCAAGGAGTCCATCTCCCATTTAAAAAAATCCCTAACCTCACTGTCTGAGGTGGTGCTGCAAAACTGGAGGGGGCTGGACTTAATATTCCTCCAGCAGGGGAGGCTATGTGCAGCCCTTAGAGAAGAGTGCTGCTTCTATGCAGACCATACTGGGGTAATTAGAGAATCTATGGCTAAGGTTAGGGAAGGATTTGCACAGCAGAGACAAGAGCATGAAAAACAAGGATGATTTAAATCATGGTTAATAGCTCCCCTTGGTTGACTACATTAGGTCCACTCATTGTGCTTCTCCTAATTCTCACTCTGGGACCATGTGTCTTAAATAGGTTAATAGCCTTCATTAAGGAACAGGTAAACACTGTTCAATTAATGGTATTGTGGCAGCAATTGCGGCAGAAATATCAAAGACTAGGACGAGAGTGTATAGAGATGCAAGAGGTTAGAGATCCCAAGGACGAGCAAGAGTGCTTGTAAGAACCAAAAGAAGGGGGGAATGTGAGATACTGGGCTGTTAGGCTAATGGATGTTTTCTAGCTTCTGTCCGTTATTTGCTTGCTGATCACAGCTGGCCACAGGGCATTATGGGTAGAAACAAGATGCAGAGGAAAAGCGCTGAGTCCGGAGCTTATCGGCTAGGACCCAGAACAGGTTAGAACCAATCAGGGGCAGGGTGAAATAAAATGCGGGGGAAAATGGCGGATGGGGGAGCTCACTGATCACTGTAAAGGGAAAATGCACGATCAGCATGCAGAACCAATCAGCAGGAGCGTGATTAGCACAAGAACAGTTCGTGCGCAGAGTATAAGAAGCTTCTTCCCGCATGGCAGGGTGTCCCTGCCTGCACAAGAGACCACTGCGCTTGTGCTTTTGGGCTTGGACCCTAGCTAGCTAGATAATAAAACTCCTTTTGGTGATTACAGCCTCGGTGACTCTGTCTCTCTGTCCCACGGTACCATGAATTCTGGTTCTAACAAGCACAAAGATGAGTAAGAGAAAAGATAAATCTAAATACATTGCCCCATATTCTGTTGAACCAGTTTCCCAGTCCTGGTAGCAGGGGGCATTTGATAGGTGCTGCAAGTGATCAAGAATTTAACCACTTCGGTACGACGCTCACTGGCCGTGAAACAGTCCGCATGGTAGTGTGTGCTGCACATTGACGAAGAATCCGTTTTGCTCTTGTGTGATGAGGAAAGCCTTAAAGCACTGAAAGCTTGTTTTACTTTACAGGCAGCTTTCCTTGTAATGTCAATCAGAATAGGTAACATAGACATATATGTTTTCATTACGTTAATTTTAAATGTTTACAATTTTATTTTGATAAATGAAAAATTAGAAAAGTCATATCATGGCTGTCGGCTAAAGTTGACACTCGGCTGTGTGCCTTCATATCACGGCTGTCGGCTAAAGTCGCTGTGCGCGTTCATCTCTGGCTGTTGACTATAGTCGACGCTGGTACGGAAGTGGTTAAGGAATATCAGTTTTGTCCCAGGTGAAATTTGTCTCGATATGTTTTTATTCAATATAAATTTGTGATGTTTTTACATTTCCTTTGTATAGGTTGTAACATCTGCCCAGTTCCTTCATATAATGTGAACAAATACATTCTTTTGTTACAGCAAGTGTTACAGCAGGTGGTCTCGAGGACAAACCCAATGGCACACGGAGAGTCGGAGAATCCAAGTTTATTCGCTGGCGGGCTCAGCGGGGCCTCGCCAACAAATTCTGAGCACCCTGTACCCGATTTTTCTCATTTTTGTTAAGTTGGGGTGATCTAAGGGGTGTGGTATCAGGTGTAGGTTAGTTGATGCATCAGCAGGATAGGTTAATATTATGTTGATGCACCAGGCAATAGATTTAGTGTTATGCTGATGCCAGGCAATAGACTAGTTGATGGGCCAGGAAACAGGTTAGTATTGTGCTGATGTGGGTCTTCCATGACAGGTAGGGTCTCTGGTGCCTGATTCGCCAAATAATAGATGGGGGTTTCCCTTATCACTTTAACACACACTTATTTTCATGTCTCTGTGAAAGTCTATGATTTTACCTTTTCCTGAAAATTACCTTTTGACAGTTACTTACTCAGTGTCTCCAAAGTTTGGGAACTATTAAATTATTATGTCACTGAATATGAAATGTCAGATTTTGAATAAAAAATGTAGTTTATTATATCTCAAACAAGAAGCTGTACAATTTATCAAAGTATGAGCCTAAACTATCAACACAGTTTTGCCATCTTAATGGTAGCTGGTTTACGCCAGCAACCAAAGCTGGAGAGCGAGTGGAAGTAAAATCCCGAAAGGTATTTTCCACAGCTTGTTGAGAATGGAATATGTTTCTTTGCAAGAAGTGGTCCAAAGCCTGGAAGTAGTCTTCAGTTGGTGCAAGGTCTGTTGAATACAGTGGATGACAGAGAGTTTCCAAGTCCAGTTCTGTAGTTTGAGCAGCGTTGTTTGTGCAACATGTGGTCAAATGTTGTTTTGCAAGAGGATTGGCCTGCCTCTATTGACCAATCTCAACTGCTTAATTGCAAGCATCCTCATCATTTCCTCCAATTGGTTTCGGTAGACATCCTCTGCAATGGTTGACCAAGTTTCATGAAGCTGTAGTGGATAATATCAGCACTGGACCACCAAAGAATCCATTTTTCATCACATGTAACAATACAGTGTAGAAATGGTTCACCTTTATATCATGACAGCAAAAAAAGACAAGCTTCCAAATGATGTCAGAAACAATCATTAAACTCATGCAGTACCTATCTATCCAGCTTCTTTACCTTGGTGATTTGTTTCAAATGGTCAAATATTGTTTGAATAGTAACATCAAACCTTGCTGCTAATTCATGCTATGAACTCAAATAAAATCTTATGACTACCCCCACCAGCTGACTGAATGGACCTCCTGTTGGCCAAGGGTATATCCTAAAACTAAATTGCTTGCCACAAGCAGGGAGGTCAGACATGCCTCATCATGCCTCCCTCCCTTCCTGAAGACATCCTTTGTAACTTTAATAGGCCTAAGGGTATGCAAGACAAACCTGAAAGTCCTCAATTTACACAACATATATATGTCTGGTGGCTTGTCTCTGATTAACAGATCTCCTTATCTTAAAACATTCCAAGCCTTTAGATAAAGCTTCATGTCTTTAACCCATCACAAGTCAAAAGAATCTTTAAACCTACAGATAACCTGTAAGCCCGGCCTCCATCTTCGAGATGGCCCACTGTTTTGGACCAAACCAATGTATACCTCACACATATTGATTTATGACTTTACCTGTAACCCCTGTCTCCCTGAAATGTATAAAACCAAACTGTAACCCAACCACACTGAGTCCACTTGCTCAAGGCTTCTTGGGCAAGGCTCCAGATCATGATCATCAAATTTGGCTCAGAATAAATCTCTTTAAAATTATTTTACAGAGTTTGGCTTCTTTTCCGTTGACAACGCATAGGTTGAGATGGATTTGCTTCCACTACAGCTTTCGGCTCATCATTACGCACCTTGGTCTCAGGTGGCCCATGTGGCTAATTTTCAAGATTAAAATCACCAGAATGGAAATTCTCAAACCATCTACATACTGTGTGTTCATTAGCCACTTCCTTTCCAAACTCTTCATTGATATTTCAAGCTGTCTGCACTGCATTGGTTCCAGGATGAAACTCATTCAAAAATAACACAAGTTTTTGACTTATCCATGCTTTTGCAAAAATAGCTCAAAAAAAAAATCTGAAAGATAATTATAAGACAAAATGTGCATTTGCAAGACTGAGGATATACTTTCACAATAAATATAAAACAAGAACTGTCAAAGTGAAATGTCAGAGATATCAACAGTCAAACTTAGTACTTAAGGAAATTGGACTTTTCATACTTCGTAACCTAATAGATAAAGTATGTTTCTGGCATTTAATGTCTTACATATTCTGGGCATGTGTTTACATAATCTTAAATATTTTCCTTACAATAATTTGGAGATATATAATTTTTACTTCTAATATTAATCATGAAATGTCATTCATGAATGAGAAGATGACATGATTTTTAATTTAATTTAAACATTAATCAATTTATCAAATTTGATTTTATATCTTTCCCTTCTATTAGCTTTGGGCTATGTATTATAAATTTTCACAACATGCTCTCTCATTGATTATCAGAGCAGGTGGTGAAATATAATGCAAGTAAAGTTCACATATTTTTAAGAAACACAAATTCTGAGAAAAAGGCTTTGCATAGTTATGTCTCAAGCTTGCAGGCTTTGGGCCTGTGAGCCGCTTAGGCTAATAGCTCCAGGCTTCAAGCCAATTCCAAGACATTGATCAGCTCTGGGAATTGATAGTTGTTTTTGAGTCACCTTGGTAATATCAGGGTTTGGAACACCATACCCTAAAGCATGGCCCTTTGGCAAGCTCCTTTGAACTGAAGGAGATTGGACCGGCCTTAGAAGCAAGGTCTTTCTAACTTTCTCCTGTCCTCCTTTCTCCCATTCCTCTTTCTATCCCAACAAGGCCACAGAAACTAGGATTCTCCTTCCCCAAAGCAAATTGTAGACCTAGGAAGGTCTCTGACCTCTTCTCTTTCCCCTGAAGGTCTTCATGCATCAGGTGTTCCGCCCACATCTAGGGGAGGAATGTCATGCAGAGACACATAAAAGAGTCTGAACAATAGGCCTTGCTGGGTCCCTCAGTTTACTACAATTAGATCATACTCTTTTTATCCAATCATGTTCCTCTAAAACTATCTACTTCTTCCAGCAGACTCAGCATACAAACGTACAGATTTCCTGGGTCTTCATTTCTGAAAGCTTCTATGTTACATAAAACTTTGATGAATACGTTTATTATGCTTTTTTCTTGCCAATCTCTTTTGTTATGGGTGTGTTAGCTATGATTCTTATAATTGTTGAGGAAAAAATTCTACTTTATCTCCCTTATAGTAAGTTTTTTTTTCTATCAACACTTTTGCTCAATTGCAGAAACTGACAATAAAAATTTACAGTGGCAACAATAATAAAATCACTTTCAATACCCCTCATGACCATGATAAATTAAAATATTTCATGCATTCTTCTCTACTCTAGGAAATTGTTATTTGGTTCATGTTCTTTCCAAAATGTTAATCACATCGACCCCAGTCTGTGTCATAAATATTTCCCTTGATGCCTAGGAAATATTTTGTTCTTAAGTCTAGCTGCACCTTTCCCATACTATTATGCTTAACAATTAAAAAATAACAAAGAAATTATATTCTTAAATAAAAGATCAGTGATAAAAAGATAGTTATTTATTCAGAAATTATGAGAACTTCTCCAGATATGATTCTCATTCTCAAATAATACAAAGAGAAATCAGAATTGAATTTTTACCAGCATCAAATATACACATGGGCCACTAATTACCATGAGGCATGAAGAGGAGGCTGTGACAGCAGGTGACAGAGGTGTTACTGGAACAAGATTGGGGTAGGTCACCCAACAGGGAAGCCGTCTGAGAAGGTTCTGAGGGCTCCTGTGCAGATGGGGAGGTAGTCTGGGGAGCTGGGGCTGGATTTGGATCCAAAAAGTCATTTCAAGCATGAAGTAACAAAGTGTGGGGTGGAGGGGAGACATAGTATAGTTTGCTATTAGCATAATTTCTTCTAATAACATGTACACAGGCTGCAGAAAGGTTTGAAAAAGAAGATGCTTTTTAAAAGTGTTTTTAAAACGTGTTTTAAATCATCAAACAGCAGCTGTTTTTCAGAGTGATCATCGAGCAGTTCTATGTTGCTGAGGAACAGAGTTCAAGGCCAGCCTGGTGATCAAGCCAGAAGAGTCGACAGGAAGTCCTCATCACCGTGACAAGGAGCAGAGATGGGTGGCAGCACTCCGAACAGCTCTTACGAACAGAGTACTGTGGTCACGTGAAGCCTACTGGTGATTCCCCAACCGCGGGTGAAAAGAGGCTAATAAACCGAACCAGGGAGATTAGTGAGAATGTATCGCATTTGTCCTGACAAAAGACCTGGAGGGCTGAAACCTGCACAGTGAGGATAAAGTTTCAGGATTTAGCAGTACTTGAGGTGTTTTGGTTGGACATTGGTGAGGGAGTGTGTGTATGTGTGTGTGTGTGTGTATAGAAGGCCCCTCAGTTTTCTGAGATGGAAGATAGAGACAAAGGCATTTGAGTAGCCCATGCAACATCCAAGCGAAAATATCCAAAACGCTCCTGGATCTAGAGTCTGAAGGCCATACCTGGGATGTGGAACCGGGAGTCATTAAAATATTGTCATTCAGTCATTCCCAACAATTGAGTGAGGTTACTCAGAGAGGGCTGACTCTGTGATCCTGCAGGAGGAATACAGGTTCCAAAATCTAATGCTAAAAGTTAGACTTTCCCCTCAGGTGCAATGCCATTGAAGCCAACACATTTAAACATAAACTTCAACAGTTTTAGAGTTTAACTATCTGTTTAGTAAAAAATTTTGCTATTGTACAAGAATGTCAAGATTAGATTCTTCACGTTATAATCACGTTTGCACTCCATACACTTTCCAATTAAAGTGAGTATTAAACATTGGAAATTTTAGCTATTGTAGTTCCTTGAAAAGCAAGGTGCTGAGAGACAACCTTGCCCTGTTGGAGAGCTGTTAAACTTTTTCAAATGTTTCAAGTAGCTCCCTATGGAGATAGTTCTTGGAATACCATTAAAATGTCCGTGAAAGACTGTAATTTTCTCAGTGGTTAGAAAAAAATTGCATATGTGAAAAATATTTTTCCTGCTATGATACACAGAATGATTTTATTTGACTCCTGATTGTAACCTAAACAGTAATACTAGTATGATGGAATATTAATTCTAAATAGTTTCTTTCATGTTAAGATGAACACCACTAATTTATTACTTTTTTTCTGAATTGAATCTGTATTAAAGAAAGCCATTTCACAACAAGCACCTATATTTAATGATATGGTTAATTATAAGAAATCATTTGTGCAATTGTTTCTTTTTCTCACATAATGTTTTTGTAATTCATTGATCTATTGAAGGCTTAGATAATGACTTCTATAATGTTTGGTAATGAAAATGCTACACAACCTTGAAGAAAAATAGCTGATTTTTATTAATTTAGCTTTGTAGAAATATTTAACATAATAATTTGAGAATATAATAATATTTTGTAAGCATACATTAGATATTTAGTGATATGTCTTTATTATCATTCCTATTTTATAGCTAAGAAGATTGAGAATATGGCACAGATATTCTGGTTAAGGCCACTTTTCCTTTTGTCATTTACGGGATAGCTTCTTTGTTGTATTATACTTAAAGTAAAAGCACAAACCAAGAAGCTCTTGTAGACTATGTGCACGGGTCTCACCTATACACAGAAATTCCATTTAAATCTGTTATCCAGGGAGCCTAGAAGACTCTATTCAAGCGTTACTCCTTCTCTTCAAGAAAGATATACTGACTGATAAACTTCTAGCAAAATGGCAGAATAGGAAGCAGAATTCTAGAAAATAATTAAGAAGTTGCAATGCCTCAGGCAAGTGCAAAGCCAAGAACAGCTGCATTGAAACAGGTCAGTAGAGCTGCCGCGTTGAACCCAGTACCATAGCAATCAGTAGAAAACACCCAACTCCCAACCTCTCTTTCATGAGGGAAAGAGAAGAGTAGAACATACATCCTGCATTCCAGCTTTTCGGAGGCTGCCTGGGGGCCAGGTTCCAGGCTCACCTGGCGTCGAGAGGAAGCAGCGCATGCTGGACACCTGCAGCAACCACACCAAAGCAGCATACAGTGGCTTCTTACACACCAGGGAACCTGCAGTGACCAAGACAGGCATCGGAGGGAGAAAAACATTATGAGCTCCTGAAAAGAAAATGGTCACCTCTAATTGGGAAATTATGTGTTCAAGCCCATAGTAGATGCAACCCCCAATGTTTGAGAGGCCATCAGAATTTCTACGTGGGACAATTGATGAAAGTTTTACCCTATACAGACTGTACAAAGTCTATAAAGAATAGGAGGGGAGGTATTTTTCTAAATGCTCAAATCCTGGCCAAAACAAAGGCATACGAAGAAATAAGAAAAAAATGGTTCAATTAAATAAATTAAATAATTCTTAAAAATGATCTTAAAAATAGAGATCTATGAATTACCCTAGAAAATTTTAATCTTTTTAATTTATTTTTTTATATTTTTATTTTTTTTAAAAGAGAGAGGTTCTCACTCTTACTCAAGCTGGTCTCAAACTCCTGACCTCAAGTGATCCTCCCCCCTCAGACTCCCAGAATGCTAGGATTACAGGCATGAGCCACTGTGCCCAACCCTAGAAAAGAATTTTAAAAAAACGTTTTAGAGATGCTCAATGAGCTACAAGAGAATGCAGATAGACAACCAAACAAATGTAAATGATAACCAAAATGAGCAGGGGTGGCCACGCTTTTACCAGAACAAATGGACTTTGAGGCAACAATTATCACAGGAGACAAAAAGAGATATTATATAATGATAAAAAGGGTCAATTAACTAGGAAAATATGACAGTTATGAATATATGTGCATCCAACATTGGAGCACCCAAATATATGATGCGAAAATTGAAAGAATTGAAGGAAAAAATAGATATGACATAATAATAGTAGGAGATGTCCATACCTCATTTTAAATAATGGATAGAATAGCCAGACAGACAATATAGAAACAGAAGACTTCAACACCACTATGGATAAACTGGACCTAACAGATACATTCAGTACACCAAGATACACATTCTTTTCAAGAGTACATGGAAAATTCTTGAGAATATATTACATATTAGGCTACAAAATAAGTCTTAACAAATTTAAGACTTAACCAAATATCTTTTCCAATCTCAATGGAATGAACTTACAAATAAATGGCTAAAGAAAAACTGTAAGTTCACAAATATGTGGAAATTAAACAACAGCATATGGTTAAAGAGAAAATCACAAAGGAAATTAGAAATTATTTTAAGACAAATAAAAATTTAAACACAACATACCAAAACTTACTGGATGCAGTAAAAGTGCTACAAGGGAAATTTATAGTGGCAAACATGCACCATAAAAAAGAAGAAATATCTTAAATCAATAACCTAGCTTTACACCTCAAGGAACTAGAAAAACAGAAACAAACTAAATGTGATGTTAGTAGAAGGAAGGGAATAATAAAGATTAAAATAGACATAAATGAAATAGAGAATGTAATAAGAATGAAAAAATAAAAGGAACTAAGAGAGTTGTTTTTTTGAAAAGTTTGAAATAAAATTAGCAAACCTTTAGCTAGACTAAGTGAAAAAAAATTCCAAAAACAAAAAGCAGAAACAAAGGAGGAGACATTATAATTGATGTCATAGTAAGAAAAGAAAAGAAATTATAAAAGATTAATATAAACAATTATGTGTCAATTATTTTGTATAACCTAGAAAATATGGATAAACTTCTAGAAACATACAACCTATCAAGATTTAATCATAAAAGAGATTAAATCAGGAGTCAAAATCTTTCCAACAACGAAAACCCCAGAACCAACTGGCTTCACTGGAGTATTCTATCAAACATATAAAGAAGAATCAGCACCAATCCTTTTCAAATTTCTTCTAAAAAATGGAATAGGAAGGAACACTTCCTAACTAATTCTATGAGAACGTTAGCCTGCTATCAAAACCATATAAAGATATAAGTATAGATCAACATCCCTGATGAATATTGATGCAAAAATCCTCAACAGAATGTTATCAAACCAAATTCAATAGTACATTAAAAGAATAACACATTATGATCAAATATGATTTAATTCTGGAATGCAGAGATAGTAAAACATGAAATAAATTAATACAATATACTATATTAACAGAATAGAGAGCAAAAAATCATATAATCATCTCATTGATGTAGGAAAAGCTCTTTTAAAGCTCAGTGCCCTTTCATGATAAAAAAAACACTCAACAAATTAGGAAAAGAAATAAATGATCTCAACATAATAAAGGCCATATATTCAAGGTCCAAAGCTAACATCATATTCAAAGGTGAAAAAGTAAAAGCTTTCATTTTAAGAACAGGGCAACAACAACCACTCTCACCATTTCTATTTAGCATGGTACTGGGAGTTTCAGCTAGAGCAATTAGTGAAGAAAAAACAGGCATCTAAACTAGAAAGGAAAGAAAGAAGGAAAAGTATTACTGTTTGCAAATGACATGATTTTATTTGTAGAAAACACCGAAGATTCCACAAAAATAACTCTTAGAACTGATGAACAAATTCAGCTGCATTGCAGGATGCATAATCAAAATGCAAAAATCAGCTACATTTTATATATAACAATCAACATTCCTAAAAGAAAATTAAGAAAACAATCTCATTTGCAAAAGCATCAAAATGAATAAAATACTAGGAATAAATTTAACCAAAGAGGCAAAAGACTTGTACACTGAAAACAACAAAAACATTAATGAAAGAAATTAAAGACAAAGCAATTAAATGGTAATACACCCCATGCTCGTGCATTGGAAAGCTTATTATTGTTAAAATTTCTGCACTACCAAAAGTGGTCTTCATATTCAACACAATCCTTAAGATCCTAGTGGAATTTTCTCCCAAAATGCAAGAAATCCAAAAAAATTAGGAATTTCTCCTAAAATTCATGTGGAATGTCAAAGGACACCAAATAGCCAAAACGATCTTGAGAAAGGAAAACCAAGCTAGAAGCCTCACATTTCCTGATTTTAAAACATTACAAAGCTATAGGAATCAAAAAAGTATGGTACCAGCATTAAAACAGACATATAGCCTAAATGGAGCAGACTATAAACAATCTAGAAATAAATCTTTGCATATATAGTCAAATGATTTTAAGGGTACCAAGGCTACACAATGGTGAAGAGATAGTATCTTTAACAAATTATGGCAGGAAAACTGGATATCTATATACAAAAGAAAGACGTTGGACCCTTATCTTTACCATATAAAAAAATTAAAAGGGATTAAAGACCTAAATATAAAATCAAAAACTATAAAAACATCAGGAGAAAAGCATAGATGATAGTGCAGACTACATTTTGGCAATGATTTTTTGGATATGATCCTAAAAGCACAGGCAATAATATAAAAAATAGACAAATGTGACTACATCAAACTTAAAACTTCTGTGCAGTAAAGGAAACAATCAATCAGCAAAGTGAAAAAGCAACCTACAAAATGGAAGAATATATATGCAAATCGTATACATAATAACAGGTTAATACTCAGAATGTATAATGAACTCCTACAACTCAACAACAACAAAAATTTGATCAAAAAATGGGGAAAGGACTAGAATAGCCCTTTCTCCCAAGATATACAAGTGGCCAGTAAGCATAAGAAAAGATGCTAAACATCACTAATTATCAGGGAAATGGAAATCAAAACCACAACGAAGTATTGCCTTACATCCACTAGAATTGCTACTATCATAAAAGCAAAAAGTAACATGTGTTGGCAAGGATGTGAAAAATTGCAATCCTGGTGCACTGTATATAAATGCAAAATGTAATGTAAAATTTAAAATGATTTATTTATTTTTATTATTTCAGCATATTATGGGGGTACAAATGTTAAGGTTACATATAATGTCCTAGCCCTCCCTCCCTCCTCAATCAGAGCTTCAAGCGTGACCAGCCCCCAGATGGTGCGCATCGCACTCATTATGTTTGTATATACCCATCCCCTCCTCCCTGCTCCCACCTGCCCAACACCCAATAAATGTAATTCATATGTGTCCACTTAGGGTTGATCAGTTAATACCAATTTGCTGGTGAGTATACGTGGTGCTTGTTTTTCCATTCTTGGGATACTTCACTTAGTAGTATGGGTTCCAGCTCTATCCAGGAAAATACAAGATGTGCTATATTACCAATGTTTCTTAGGGCTGAATAGTACTTCATGGTATACATATACCACATATTATTAATCCACTCACGTATTGATGGGCACTTAGGTTGTTTCCACAGCTTTGCAATTGTGAATTGTGTTGCTATAAACATTTGAGTGCAGGTGTCTTTATTGTAGATTGTCTTTTTTTCTTTTGGGTAGATGCCCAGTAGTGGGATTGCTGGATCAAATGGTAGATCTACTTGTATCGCTTTAAGGTATCTCCATATTGCTTTCCACAGAGGTTGAACTAGTTTGCAGTCCCACCAGCAGTGTAGAAGTGTTCCTATTGGTTAAAATGATTTCTTAAAAAATTAAAAATTGAAGTGTCAGCAAATAAAAATTGAACTCCTGGTTTCAGCAGGATCTAGCAATCCACTTTTGGATATATATGCAACAAAATTGAGAACAGGATCTCAAGGAGCTATTTTCACACCTATGTTCGTTGCAGCATTATTCACAACAGCCAAGAATTGGAAGCTACTCAAATGTTCATGGACAGATGAATGGGTAAAGGAAATGTGACATATACATATAACAGAAACTTCTTCACCCTTAAAAAAGAAATAAATCTTGCATATGTGAAAACATGGATGGTTTTTGAGGACATTTTGCTAGAGTTAAATAAAGCAGACACAAACAGACAAATATTGCATGACTCCACTTACATGAGGTATCTAAAGTAGTCAAACTCTTAGAGGCTGCTCTGGGCAGTTCCTTCTGGGGTAAAAATTTAGCCCTTAGTGCCTCTCCTCCAGCTTTATTTTTCCTGTGGGTTTTTATTATTTTACTTTTTTTATTTTTGACTTTTAAAATATTTTAATAGATTTAGGGAATACAAGTTAAATTCTGTTACATGTATATATTGTATAGTGATCAAGTCTGGGCTTTTACTGTACCATCACCCAAATAGTGTCCATTGTACTCCATGGGTAAGTTTCCATCCCACACCCACTCTCACCCTCACCTCTTTGAGTCTCTAATGTCTGTTATACTACTCTGTGTGTTCTTGCATAATCATAGATTAGCTTCTACTTATAAGTGAGAAAATGCAGCGTTTATTTTTCTGTTTCTGAGATACTTCATTTAGGATAATGGCCTCTAGTTCCATCCAAGTTCCTGCAAAAAAACCATTATTTCCTTCTTTTTTATGGCTGTGTAGCACTGCATTATATATATTCCATATCTTTGCAATTGTGAGTTGTGCTGCAATAAACATATTAGTATAGATATCATTTTGATAATGATATATTTTAGGGGGGAGGTAGATACTCAGTAGTCAGATTGCTAAATCAAATGGTGGATCTACTTATAATTCTTTGGGAAATCTCCATACTGATCTTCATAGAAGTTGTACTAATTTATATTCCCATCAAAAGTGTATAAGCATTCCCTTTTCACCACATCTGTGCCGACATCTGTTTTTATTGGCTTTTTAATAATGGCCATTTTAATTAGAGTAAGAGGTTATCTCATTGTGGTTTTAATATGCATCTTTCTCATGATTAGTGATGTTGAGCATTTTTTCTTATGTTTGTTTGCCATTTGTATATTTAATTTTGCAAAATGTCCATTCATGTCATTTGCCTACTTTTTAAAGGGTTTTTTTTTTTTTACTTGTTGAGTTGTTTGAGTTCCTTGTAGATTATGGATATTTATCCCTTGTCAGATGCATATTTTATGAATATTTTCTCCTATTAATTAGGTTATCTATTTACTCTTTTGATTATTTCTTTGGATGTACAGAAGATTTTTAATTTAATTAAGTTTCATATGTCTATTTTTGTTTCTGTTGTATTGGCTTTTGGGGTCATAGTCATAAATTCGTTGCCTAGGCTAATGTCCAGAAGACATTTTTCTATGTTTTCTTCTAAAATTTGTATGGTTTCAGGTCTTACATTTAAGTCTTTAATCCATCTTGAGTTAATTTTTGTGTTTGGTGAGAGACAGGGATCCAGTTTCGTTCTCTGCATATGGCTTTCCAATTTTCCCAGCACAATTTATTGAATAATGCATCCTTTCCTCAATATATTGTTTTGCTTGCTCTGTTGAGGATCAGTTGGTTGTAGGTATATGGTTTTCCTTCTGTGTTCTCTATTCTGTTCCATTGGTCTATGTGTGCATCTTTATGCCAGTGCCATTACCATGCTATTTTGGCAACTATAGCCTTGTACTATAATTTGAAGTCAGGTAATGTGATGCCACCAGTTTTGCTTTTTTTGTTTAGGATTGTTTTGGCTATTTGGGCTCTATTTTGGTTCCATATAGACATAGAATTGTCTTTTCAAATTCTGTGAAAACTGATGCTAGTATTTTGATAGGAATTGCATTGAATCTGTAGATTGTTTTGGGCAGTATGGTCATTTTAACGATATTTATTCTTCTGATCAATGAACATGGGATGTTTTCCCATTTGTTTGTGTCATCTACAATTTCTTTCATCAGCGATTTGTAGTTCTCCTTGTAGAGATCTTTGACCTCTTTGGTTAAATATATTCTTAGATAGTTTTTTTTTTTTGTAGCTATTGTAAATGAGATTGTATTCCTGATTTGGTTCTCAGCTTGGTTTTTATTGGTGTAAAAAATGGTGTTGATTTTTGTACATTGACTTCATAACCTGAGACTTTGCTGAATTCATTTATAAAATCTAGGAATCTTTTGGAGGAGTCCTTAGGTTTTTATGGGTATAAGATCATATCATTTCTGAATCTGTTTATTTGGATCTCTGCTCTTCTTTTCTTGATTAATCCAGCTAGTGCCTTATTGATATTGTCTATGTTTTTGAAATACCAGCTTTTCATTTTTTTGGTCCTTCATATTGGTTTTTTTTGGTCTCTAATTTATTTCTGCTCTAATGTTTGTTATTTCTTTTCTTCTGCTAATTTTGGATTTCATTTGTTCCTGTTTTTCTAGTTTCTTGAGGTGCAATGTTAGGTTGTCAATTGTGCTCTTTCTACTTTTTTGATGTAGGTATTTAGTGCTATAAACTTTTCTTTTAGCACTTCTTTTTCTGTATCCCACAGGTTTTAATATGTTATGTTTTCATTTTCATTCATTTGAAAATTTTAATTTTTATTTCTTCATTGACCTAATGATTTTTTCAGAGTATGTTGTTTAATTTCCATGTATTTGTATAGTTTCTGAAGTCCCTTTGTGTAATGATTTCTAACTTTATTCCTCTGTGGTCTAAGAAGATACTGATATGATTCTTTTTTAATTTGTCAATATCTGTTTTGTGGCCTAACATGTGATCTATCTTGAAGAATGGTCCATGCGCTGATGAAAAAAATGTATATTCTGTAGTTGTTAGATGAAGTGTTCTACAAATATCTCCTCAATCCATTTTGTCTAAAACTCAACTTAAGCTCAATGTTTCTTTGTTGATTTTCAGCTTTGGTAACCTACCTGGCCCTGTAAGTGGGGTGTTGAAGTCCTTCACTGTTATCGTGTTGCTGTCTATCTCTTTCTCTAGGTCTAATAATAATTATTTTGTGCTCTGATGTAGGGTGCCTATATATTTAGGATTGTTACATCATCTTACTGAATTGATCCTTTTATCATGATATAATGACCTTTGTCTTTTTTTTTTTTTTTTTTTTTTTTTTTTTTTTTTTTTTACTGTTTTCGATTTGAAGTCTGTTTTATCTGATATAAGTAAAGCTACTCCTGCTCATTTTGGGTTTATATTTGAGTGGAATATATTTTTCTACCTCTTTACCTTCAGTCTATGTGTCTTTATGGGCAAGGTGAGTTTCTTATAAGCAATATATCATTGGATCATTTTTTAAAATCTACTCTGCCAACCTATATCTTTTAAGTGGAGCATTTAATCCATTTACATTCAAGATTTATATTGATGTGTGAGGTTTTATTCTTGTCATATTGTTAATTGTTTTATACTTGGTTTATAAATGTTTTTCTTCCTTATCTCTGTTATTATTTTTTTTTTTTTTGCCTTTGTGGTTTGCTGAACTTCTGTCATGTTGCCATTTGACTCTTTTCTTTATTTGTGTGATTGTTTCATTAGGCCTTTTCTGTTACCTTTTTTGTGTGTTTTGTGATGCCAAATATTGCCCTTTTGTCTCCACATTTAAGACCCGTTTGACTGTTTTCTGTATGGCCAGTCTAGTGGTGACTAATTCTTTCAGTGTTTGCTTATCTGGGAAAGACCATTTATCCTTCATTTATGAAGTATATTCTGGCAGGATATAAAATTCTTGCTTGACAGTTTTTTCTTTCAGCATTTTGACAATGTTATCCCATTCTCTTCTGGCCTGTAAAAGTTACTACTGAGAAGTCCACTGTTAGTCTAATGGGGTTTCCTTTACAGATAACTGGATGCTTTTTTCTTGCTAATTTTAAATTTTTTTCTTTCACTTCAGACATTCTGAATATAATATGCTATGGTGAGTCCTATTGACAATGTATTTGCCTGGGGATTGCTGGGCCTCCTGTTTCTGAATGTTTAACTACCTTGCTAGTCTTGGGAATTTTTCATCAATTATTTTCTCAAATAGGTTTTCTAAACATTTGGATCTCTTTTCCACCTTAGAAATACTGTTAATTTGTAAGCTGGGTTGCTTTGTGTAGTCCCAGATACCTTGAAAGCTCCCTTCTTTTTACTCATTTTTCTTTATTTTTATCGGGGTGGATTATTTCAGAAGACCTATTTTCAAGTTCTGAGATTTTTACTTCTGCTTGGTCTAGTCTATTCTTGAAGCTTTTGAATATGTTTTTCATTTCCTTCGATGAATTTTTCAGGTCCAGAATTTCGGTATTTTTTTAATGTATCTATCTCCTTGGTAAATTTCTCATTCATATCCTGAATTGATTTTCTGACTTCTTTGTATTGGTTTTGAGATTTCTCTTGCATCTAATTGAGCTTCCTTAGAATCAATATTTATCTGGCATTATGATGAATTCTTTTTGTTTGGGATCTGTTGCTGGTCAATTATGGTGTTTTGGTGGTGTTATATTTCCTTGCTTTTTCACATTTCCTGTGTCCTTTCATTGATATCTGTGCATCTGTTGTAGCAGTCTCTTGTTCCAATTTTTTGAAATTGCTTTAGAATGATAGAGTTTTTCCTGAAGATGTATTGATATTGTTAGTTGAATAGGATACTTTGGCTTTGCCTTTGGGTGCCTGTAGTAGTGTGATCTTTGTGTGATATCTTTGGAAGTGCGCAGAGTCAGTAGTATCTGTTATTTCCTTGGTGAGTGAGGGCACAGTTATTAGATGTGGCTGTGGTAAAACAGGGGTTTGCTGGGGACTTTGATGATAGCTGAGCCAGTCTATGGGACACAATAGTGACAGCAGAGGCCTGCGTTGGCCTGATTTTAGGCACCAGAGCAGCTTATTCTGGTAGCAGTTCTACTGTGTCCTGGAGGGCCAATTCTTGGGCCTTCAGGTAGCTTGCTCAGAAACTAGTAGTTGGAGCAGAGGATCAGGTATGTAGGTGTGTTCTCAGGCCCCTAAGCAGCTGATGTCATGTGTGTGGTGGCAATAGCAGTTGTGGAGCCACCCACTAGGAGTTAAGTGGTCTATGTTGATGTTGTTTGTAGCTGCAGTGGATTGGGAAGGCTAGTCCCAGGTCCCCCAGCTGCCTGTAACAGGGTGGTGGGTATTGTCCTAAGTGTGCTTAGTAGACCTTTGTCTCCTTGGTTGCTTCCCAGACAGTTTGCAGCTGCAGGAATCTCATCTTGAACTCTGCCTGAGGGTAGGGCACAGCCCAAATTAAATTCCTCAAATGGTGCTTTGGGCCTTTGTCCACAAAGGGTGGGGCCCCTTGTAGGCAATTAGTATGGGCAAGTTATTGGGGTGAGTGCTGTCCGCTTTTATCTTGGTCTCTCAGTAGCCCTAGCAGGGTGCTGGGAATTGTCCTAGTTATATATAGGAAAGCCTGGGCTCTCCTGTCCCATAGAAGATGCAGCTGCCATCCTCTTCAACTTTATTTCTCACCTGTTTCCTTAAGCCTAGTGAGAGTTCTCCCTCTCTACATGTGCCTGGTTACCTATGTGCAACCTCTGTTCTGCTCGCATACTGGACTGGCAACACTCAGATTCATCAGCAGGACATCTTGTTCCACACCAGAATACTCAGACATCCCCTCCTGGACATGTGCTCTGATGGCCCGTAGACACCAGCAGCATCATAGAGATCAGCTTCTTAGTTTCACAAGGGCAGGGGATGTGCCAATAAAAATTTGTTGGAAAAAATAAAAGAATAAGAAGTATATGAGTTGGCTCTTAAAAGAAGAGTTAGATCTGGAGATAAGAATAAATGGCCTTTGATTAGGGGAAACCAATATGAGTAAAGGTACTGGAAAGATATGCAGTTGGAGATGATCCATGAATCTTTTTGCTGGAGATTTTTGGGAGATATCATATTTCCAGAGGTAATCAAGTTAAAATAAGACATGAGAGTGGGCCCTAATCCAATATGACTTGTGTCTCATAAGAAGGAGAAATTTGGACACAGAGACAGATGCATAGAGAGAGGCCATGTGAAGACAGAGGATTAGGGTGATGGAGTGATGTGTCTACGAGCCAAGGATTGCCACTGATTGCTAGCAAACCACCAGAAACTAGGAAGAGGCAGAAAGGATCTGTCCCCTACAATTTCAGAGGAGAATGGCCCAGCTAATACATTAATTTGAGACTTCTAATCTCCAGAAGTGTAAGACAATAATATTTTGTTGTTCTAAGCCACTTAATTTGTGGTACTTCGTTATGTCAGCTCTAAGAAATTAATAAATGATGTAAACTTAATTAACATTTCATCTCTGAGAGGTTTTTTATTTATAAAATGGAGAGAAAATGATAATAGCTATATTTGTTATTAAAAAGGTTGTTTGGATAATAATAAAATGAGACAATATGTGCTAAAGTGAGTGTGTGTGTCCTAAGTGTATGTACATTTTTAATCATAAGCATATGAAAATATGTGCCAAAGTGTATGTGTATATGTTTATATACATATAAAACTACTTACATATATGTGTTATATATATATGTGTACATTTTAATATGGACAGTACTTGAAGAAATTTTTCTTGGTTGTTCCTGGAAGGCAGGAGCAGGAATTTATTTTTTCATTTTTTATATCCTCATTGCACCTCACTTGGGTCTTCTACCCAAGGGGAAATTGGGGTGGATGCTCAATGCCATATTGCCTGAATTATATCCACAATTTGGGTACCTATCAACAGGTAAATATTGCAAATATTAATTCTTTTTCTCAGAATTAATGTTAAAGGTATAATAGATTTAGAGCTGTCATCATGGAGCAGTGCATATCAAGTTAGAAGTTACTTTAGATAAGAATATTTTATTTACGTTGTGGTTGGAAGTGTAGACTTTCACAACACTTTAGATTGAACATGGAAAAGCTCTACCTTTTTAGGCATATAACACCATGTATCTGTTCCTGGCATATCAGTATTCTAAGAGTCCTTGAGGCACATAGAAATTTTAGGTAAGTTGTTTACAACTGATGAAGTAGTAATTTGCTAATTTTTCAGATAAAGTTGTTAATGCCCTTAACAAAATAAATTTCCTGTCTTCAGTTATAGAATTAGAACAAAACCACATGCTTAATTAGAATTTATTTTAAAATGATCATTTATCTTATATTACTGCACTCTTAGTTACTGAACACTTGGAATTTTAAAAAACATTATGCAAGAATTAACTATTATGATTATATTTGTCATTTTTATTTTAGGTTAGGGTACATTGTTTATCAAACTGGAATTCACAGAGAAAACTGTTTCTGAAGATACTATGATAATAACAATATAGAATTGGTGGCAAGAAGATATAAAAAGATATGATGGAATTTTATTATTGATTTTTTACTTCTTTGTGTAGAATTTAACAAGAAGGAAAAGAGTAATATTTAGCTTAAAAACAACTTTTTTCATTGTTTTTAACATAGTCTGTAAAAGCAATAATTTTCTGGCTATTATAATTAAACTTGCCCTTAACTTCTGTAAACTGTATAAAAAAGTAACATGTTTATATTATAACAAAGTTTTAAATATTTTCTTCTACTTAATGATCTAGTCTTACTCTGTGAATCAAACTAAGGTTTTAAAAATAAGCGATCAATGCAAGTGTAAGGAAGAAAAAATCCAAGCAGTGGCCATCTCTGTTCATATGGTTTCACAGCAGGAGGTACAACAGCAACCACAGCCATAAATTATAAATAATGTGATGTATATTCCAGAGTCATGATACATTCCTCTATTTTATTTATTTATTTATTAATTTCCATTCTTCTATCCTTAAATGAAGTACCTAAGTACCTTTCTCTTCACTATGTTTTAAAATGGAAGGCATCATTTTTTTTTTTTTTGCAAAAAAAAATACCCTGAAAAACAAGTGCCGATTACCATTCAAATAATAATATGTCAATATGAGAAAATTCATGGGAAAATGACAAAACAACTATAAAAGTGTATAAAGTGTAGCTGTCTTGTCAAAACCAGTGTTGTATTCTTTGTCTTCATGTGTGGTAGAGAATTATTTGCTTGGCTTTCTCAAAGCTAGTCCACCAAATTGTCATATTAAAAAACATCTGTGGTAATTATAGACTGCATGGTGACCTTCCCATTAATTTTTGCTTGGAAAAGCCCTACATTCTTGCTCTTTGAACCTTACTGTGAGATGTTTCCTCCAGATCCAGAAATAGAAATGTCACCAAATTCATTATACTGATAAATATATGTAAAATAATAAATCACATATATTATATAAATACTTTAAAAACTGACCAAGTGTCTTTCTTTAAATCATGATAAATACAGTTCTAAATATATACATCTCCTAACATCTTAACTTTTAAGACATTTTTGATTCACAGTAAATTCTTGGAAAATTTTGAGTGAGTTTTAATGTCCAGGCCAATCTACAATGACTACCTACAACTCTAAGTACTGGTTTGTGCATATTTACTTTAATTGGACCAATGTCATTTGGGTCTGATTTATCCTTTTTAGCTATCCATACACATCAGTTTATCAAGACAAGTGTCAAATGCCCATTTCATGATAATACCAGTGAGACAACAAGTGTTTTTTCTTTAAATTCATTCTTTAAAAAGCCCCAAAATTCTGATGCAGGGATTGGGATCAAAGTCTCTGGGAAGGTAGTCAAAGTTATGTGATTGAAAGGAGATTAAATATAACATTATATTAATATACAGAAAGTGCCAAATATTATTTATTTGATTGTAAAGCTGTCATCTCTAAGATATATGTGTTAGAGTAATGACTCGATAGACTCTTATTTTAATATATTTCTTACCCTAAGCCCATTTCTTGGTGTTTCTTCACCAGTTGTGTCCTATTGGCACTGAATCCTGCCACTTCACAGTGGCATTTTCTCAGTCAGTGTGGGCAGGCTTTTTCACTTCTAGGTTTCAGTAGTCAAAGTAGCAAACTGACTTTACTTATCCACAGGGAGAATTCCATTCACACTGAAATTATTAAAGTAAGATGACTCTTTTAACATGATCATTGGGACAATTTAATTGTGTGTTATTATTGGCCTCAGTACTTGGTTTAATATATATTACAATCACAGTCATAGGGGATAAGATTGCAAAAACATAGCTTGATCTGGTGGGGATAGTTGCTCTCTAAATAAACAATTGGATTCCTTATCTGGATATATTAGGTTCCTTTATTTTTTATGAATCATTGAAACATGATTTTACTTTTATTGTAATACACACATCTTGCATCGTAGCTAGTTAACTGAGAAGAATTTGTACCCCAGATCTTGCTCATTTATGTGGAAACTTTGAACTTTCTGGATCTACAAGGCCTTGATATTTCTTGCTTTCTAATTTACAGATAGTGACCTCTCTGTAAGCATCTCTAACTATAACATCAGTTATAACTCTTATATGTGTGTATGAGTTAAATCTAGAGTCATAAACTAGTACATAACAAGTTTCTCTTGGGCTCATCCAATTGTGGGTAGAACTGTACTCATATTTCAAATAATCACTAAATCCCACTAGTTTTTGTCTCAACAGGCACCTAAGACTCCAAAAATTTCCTCTACCTTTCCAGCAACGCAAGCACAGAAAGACCAACCCCCTACGGGAGGACAAGAAACCGGCTGGACCTGGGCTCCAACCTGCCACTTCCAGGTGCAGAGCTGCCACTTGCACCAGCTGCCCCTGTCTCCAGCAGGAAGTGACTTTGTTCCTGGCATCCCTGCCCCTCTCACCACTTCTCTGTTTCTGTGTCCTATGACTTCTGGCAGGTGCTCCTGCCGAACTGCTGAGCAAGGCTGCCTGGACTCTCATTCTCAGTGGCCAGTCAGTGCCGAGGTCCCTGGGAAAGCGTCTGGAGCTGTCTCGTTTCCTTCCCTTCTGAGCAGTGCTGGTAAATGGTGCTGTGTGTCCCTTAACACGACAACTCCTGCATCACTTTCGTACAGTGCCTTTCTCCTGCAGCAGCCAGAGTCGCAGCCTGGCTCTGAGGGCAGCTGTGCTGAGACCTCTCCCCGGCGTCAGTCTCTTGTGAGACATGAGTGTCTGTGTCTGCCCCATCGGTTTTCTGGAATGCCCGTGCATGCATAAGCCTAAATTCAAACATGGTAGGATCCATTACACACCTATCTGTATATATTTAAAGATAGCACACCTCAGTTTTCTTTCTTCTCTTTTCACCATGATTCTCAAACTCTTCTGTTCACTGCCCAAAAAAAAAAAAAGAAGAAAGAAAATGGAAAAGAAAAAAAAATCCAGACAAACAAGCATTTGATACAGTGAATAAAAAACCTCAGAACATTGTAGCTTACCATGACCACTTTGAAACACAGCAAAGGGTTCTGAAGGCTCAAAATTGAGCCATTTGGTTTAATCTAATTATTTTCTACCATTTTATGGCTACCAAGTAGATTCATGTCACTGCTAATTGATGGGAAATTTTGAGTTGGGCTCATGGACACCAGTAAAATAAACAGAGATAAATCAGAACAAAACCAACTCCAATGTGAAAAATATTCTGAGGTTATATTATTTTTATTAAAGAGACTATGTTTCCTGCAAACATAGTAGTTTACATTTAAAAACTCTGGTTCTTGTTGGATCATTATATATACATTCATTGTCGGTGCATCAGTCAAGGCATTCTTGGATACACTGCAGTGACAATTACAAAATCTCAGTGGCTTAACAAATTGAGTGTCTCACTCAAGCTGCCTGCAGGGCTGACAGAGCTTCCACCATCTGAAACACCACCAATCACTGTGGCAGAGAGAAGAGAGATTTAGCAAATTATGCAATAGCTCCTAAAACTTTATGCCCAGCTACAAAGAGGTAGAGAGGTATAAAAATATTACAATATTGATAAACAAGCCACCAACTTCTACAGTTTGTCATTCAGGTGATCAAATAAATTCAGAGCACCTTAACACTAGTTATCAATCAATCCTCACAGTCCTGTGAGTCACCTATATGCTGTTTTATACACACACACAAAAATGAAATGGGGCCAAATGACTTGTCTGAAGTGTGAAATAAACTAAAACCATCCAAATGGGAAAAGCAAGGCTACTGATTCAGAGCATGCTACAGCGAGAAGCAGCCACCTCCACTTGCTTTGACAAAGTCTCAGAAGCAGGCAGGCGAGTGGGAAAGCTTTGTAGGGGAAAAAGGCATGGTCTCCACTGTGTCCCGACTGGAGGCTGTTGGCGTGGCTAGCTAGAAGAGGGGCATCTCCCGGGATTGGTTAGGGAGGTGGATCTGGCTTTCTCTGGCTGATGGTAAGTTGAAGGAGGTAACAAATGTTGGCCAAGTTCTAAACATGCTGGGCCTGTTGTTGCGCAGACTGTAGTTGGGCTTCCTGAAGCAGCCACAGTAGAAGCTGTGGGTAAGAGTTCTGTTATAATGTATGGCTGGTCTTTGATCATGTCAATATTGAGTCTCTCAGTATCTTTAACTCATGTTCATGAGTCATGGGCCAAAGCAAGTCCCTTGTCCTTGAATCACTTTATGGTGAGGGAGAAATTAAATGCTGACTCATGACTACCACAGTCAATGATGACTCAAGAACAGCTTTTAAAAACACAATGTATCTTCTCATGAATTTTGTAACAAGAGACATTTCTAGTAGTTACTTGCATACAAACTTATGTTGATCTATTTCTTGGCATGGACAGATGTTATATCCCTCATCTACATTTTTTCTGGTATAGAGACAGAGAAATTTTCATTTCATACTTAACAGTCAATATCAAACTTTCTTTACAAGCAAAAATCTGTAAGTCTGCATTCAAAAAAATATATGTCTGTGTATTTTTATATAAATATATATGTGTATTTATATATGAAATTATGCTTGTATATGTATGTATGTACACATATATACACATGCACACACATGCACATAATTAGATCAAAGACAATTTACCATGTAGGTTGTTTCTAATCATTCATTTCATCATTTTGGCTCTACAGAATTTAGACCATGAGATGGATCATCTGAAATAAAGTTTTTAAACATGGGATAGTCCATTCATAGTAAACAGGTAATTTAGCATAATGTAAAAATTGTCTTTCATAAGACAATGTATTGTCTCTAGTAAAAATACAAAATAGGAAAGTATGCATTATATAATTTTTGCATTTCTTTTATAAAGTCAATAAAACACACAAAATTTTAGTTATAATTTTTACTGCTGATGATTTTCCCCTTTAACCGTATAGCTTATATAATTTGATACATATCAGAGATCAGCAAATGTTCTCATATTAAATAGTGGAGATTAAACTATTCATTATTAAATGATTCATATTTTAAAGAGAAACCTTAATTTTAAGAAAATTGCCACAATATGAAATAATGATGCAGTTATGGCACTTAAAAGTGTAATATTCTCAGGGTATGAGTGTCATATCTCTAACTCTGTTTCGATATCTGCTGTCCCCCAAGGATACACCGTCCGTTCTCTCTCAAATACTGCAGACACCAAGCACTGTGCAGACCTGCTGTTCCCCTCGCACTGGCCTCCTGGCCACAGGCGCCCTGTGACAGGCCGGTGGAGCCCGCCTTTCACTCTGGCAGGCTCTCCTCTGGGCCTGTGCAGCGTCTCCTCCTGGTCCCAGTCCCTGGCCGCTGTGGCGCCACACCCTGCTCCTCCTCAAGTAGGACACTTCTTGGTGTCTCTGATCCTTTTCTCTGTAGTCTTTCTCTTTTTGGGAAACTTCATGCTTTTAACTCTAATCTCTAAATTCATGTTTCCCAAACTTCGATAACATAAGACTCACCTGGGAAACTTGTTCAAAATGCACACACCTTGGCCGGAGTTGTTAATTAAGGCACAAGCTCTTCCTTCCTCTTGATGTAGACTCACCCACAGTGTACTTGATATTTTTATGTGGGTATTTCACAGGCAAGTGAAGTGAAATATGTGCAAAAGAAATTCTTTACTATGGTGGGGATGTCCCACAATCTCTGGTTCTTTCTTCCTTTCTAAACTCAGTCCATCCCTCTCCTCCATCCCTTCGCTGTATTCCACGGTATGTCAAGGCCACGGTCGCTATCCAGTTTCTTACATACAGCAACTCCTTCCAACCACAGGCCTCTCGCTGGCACTTGTTCTGCCCCTGGACACCCCTCACTAGGAGTTTATCTGGTTCTTCCACAGCCTCTTCCTTGGAGGCATTTCCTGTCCTGTCTGTAATGAGCCTGCCCACTCCTCCCGCACATGGACAGCCCGGGTTTTGACCTCTCTGTGCTAGTGCATCACTCACAGCTGCTCACAACCTGCCCTGACTTCTCAGTTGTCTGTTTACTTATTTACCGTCTCTCTGCCAATGATACTATACAAGCACTTGACAAAAAAGATGGTATTTTGCTTTCTTTCTACTGTGTACTCAATGCCTTCAACACAGAGAAGGTGTGTAGTCAGTAATGTTCGAAGGACAGGAAGGAGGGAGGGAAAGAAGGGAAGGAGAAAGGGAATAGAGTGGGAGGGAAACACGGAAGAAGCAGGGAGGGAGGGAGGGTATTGTCTTCCATATACAATCCATCATCAAAACTTGCTCTTTATTTTAGCATTCCTCACGTCCCTTTCCCTCTTCATTGTTTTATCATGCTAGTTTTATCCAGTTCCTTAGCAGCTTAAACCTAATAGCTAAATAATTTGTTCAGATGCTGGTCCTTCCTTGTTATCTGTGCAGTAATATAGGAAAAGAAATGGAAAAGCTTCTCCTCCAAATGACTAAATCTTTAGTTTAGAATTTTGAGCTTCCTTGCCCCAGGGTATGTGGTAGAATTAGTGTAACCCTTATGTTCAAATCCTTCCCGAATGCATCCTCCAAAGAGGGTCTGGTGAATCAAGCCTTAGATTTCATAACAACCTGATAGATGGAAATAAAACCAATTTTAATTAAGCTAAAATATAATGGCTCTCATCCTTGAGTATCATAGAGGAAATCTATATCTATTACTCTGAATATCCAATTAACTTTTTAGAAGATATTTTTGCTTCTAGCCATCACATATATCATATAACTAACAAATAACCACTGTAGGGGGCTGATTCTGGCGATTGCCTGCCTTATACTAATCATTCACTATAGCCTGTAATGTACGTGTGCTGCATGATGCAGTGGTAACCAGACAAGATTTTCTCTTCAGACACGGTTACTGCCTTGGGACATAACAAGAGGCCTGAGTTTCTCACGTAAGCAAATGCTGCCCAGCTCCCACACGGTGGGCCCCTGTGATGGGAGTCTGGAGGCCATAAAGATAAGAGGAACATTCCCAAGGTCTGGCCCCGTAAGATGGTTGGTAGTCAAAGACGGGTAAGATCTCCCACGATGGGGACGATCTAAGACAGGCACAATCATGGGAGCCTGCCGCTGACTGGGAGAGAGCACAAGAAGTTCTTCTGATGGCTGCATTGTTTAATGTTGCCCGCTTCAGCCTTGATTTTTGTGTTATGTCTGGCGCTGGAGCCTTAATTAACTGTTTTGAGGTCTGAGACCATGGGAAATTGTTCCCATGTGATTCAATTCCAAAGTTGACGGTTATCGCTGCTATGCTCAGATGCTCACGTACAAGGAACTAACTCTGGGTGGCTGGTGCATTGGGCACTCGAGTCATGTGAAGTCTTTATGTGTGTCTGTGTTGTTCTTTATGTTCTATGTTCATCCCCATCCTGTAATCGGGCCACATTCAAACCACAGTTATTTGCTGTGTCCATGGTTTTTCCAAAAAGGGAAGGCTACAAGATGTCACAGAGGTGGCTCTGGACAAGAATATGAAATCAATGAGTATCTCATATGATTATTATAATAACTTAATGTCACTATAGGAAAAGCATTGAGGTAGTGCTCATTAACTATTAGTCATTATAACTCAGTTTATAGTTCTTAATTTTCATATCTGGCCTTAACCATTTTTATTTTAAGGTTTCCCTAAGTCCTCATACAACATTGATAGCTTTTTCTCAATTTCCTTATTACCCATTATACTACACCATGTTCCATTTTAAATAGTAATAATTATTGTGATTATAACAATTATAAAATGGCAATTATATAATATAACAAGTCATTCTTTTTAGTAAGTCTCCTAAAGTCTTTTTATTAAACAAGTCATAATGTTAATTATATCTGCTGATTACAACTTGTATTTATTGTCCGTTTTCTTCTTCCGGGTTTGCACTAAACTTTATAGTCTTTGAGAACTCTGTCCCATCTACTGGTCTCACTGATACCCCACACTCACCAGTGCCAAAAAATCTGGCATCTTGTGACTTGGTCTTTCCAAATCAAGGTGAACATTATCAGTAAATTAAAATTTATCCAAAGGATAAATAAGGTACAAGATCTTCCAAATAAATATCCCCTAAATGAATATTAATTTGAGATGAGTATGACTTGCAAAATAATATTAAAATTATTTTAGCCTATATAGATAGCTATTTAAACCATTTTTGTATGGATGTATTTTGATAAAATTTACTTTCTTTTTAGTGTTATTAATATTAGGTACCTAACACATAATCAGTCTTTCAGAAATCTTATTAAGAGCCTCCTGACAGAATTCAGAATAGTATTTGTGTTCTCCTCTGATGTTTGCCCTCCAACCTTGCTTAGTATGTATGGACACAAATGAGCTAAAGCTATTCTTTCAATTAAAATCAGTTTCTAGCTAAGAGTTATATACTGTTTAATATTGCTGTGATTTTTCTAACAGATACATCTTTTAAAGTGTGATATCATTTACTAATCTTAATCATACTATACACAAATATATTTGTGTTCTCTTTACCAGGTTTCATTCTTTTAACTTATTTTAAAATGTTCCCTTTTATTTTGACTTAAAACATGCTTCAGAGCAGATTTGCTTTTATTTCTTTTGTTTTTTAAATGAGTGAAGGGGAACATGGATAGTGCGATGGGAATCCCACTGTTAGCTCTTACTCAACGTATACGATTAGGGAACCCACCCTTCTTCCCTTGATTCCCTTTCCTTTACAGTCAAGTGGGGAAACCCTGTCTCTCCTCCCTACAGCATAACGCGCATGCTCCAAAGAGTGTCTGGCACGTAACTATCACTGTTAAAATGTTTTACTGTTGATTTCAATCCAGTAACTGTCAGTAAAGTTAGCATTTAAACCCGTGATAAGAAATACTTGGTAGTCCCGTAGTGACTACTGCTTGGATATTATTGGATATTACTGAAATATGTCTGTTAATGATACTTTGAATTTCTGTGGTTTAGTGCATACTTTTATGTTAATAAATTGTCCTAACTTAGCGTTACTGCCATATAGAACATAACCAGAACAACACCTCTGATTTCCTAGGTGGTATCCATCTGTTTCCAGTTCAGTCTGACAGATTTTCTGTAGTAAGCACGGTCCATTTTCTAGAACTTCTCTAATGACTGGACTCCACAGAGGCACCAGGGAGCTCTTGTCTGAGCATGTTACGTTCTTTGGGGATGTGAGAGGGAGAAGATAAGCAAGAGGGAAGAATTTCCTCTCAATTCCCTGTGAGAGATGCAACCATGCCAGTGAGCAGGGGCAGCGGGCAGCGTCAGGCCAGCCAGGTCAGGACACAGGGGAGCCGGGGCACAGGGGAGCGGGGGCGCAGGGGAGCGGGGGCACAGGGGAGCCGGG
>VBSM01001124.1:2250397-2291660 GCA_008086735.1 Cheirogaleus medius
TATATTCCTAGGTACTTTATTTTCTTTGTTGCTATTTTGAAGGGAATTGAATCTCGTGAAGCTGGTCATGTCTCAGACTATCTTGTGAAACTCGTCACCATGGGGGAAGTTACATAGCATTTTTATGAGGGGTTTTCTGTGCAGCAGGCATTGTTCCTTGACCTTCTTGCTGGGACGCCTTGGTATGCAAGAGTCAGACATCGGTCGTTATGGCGGTTGTGCTTCAAGATGGCATTGCTCTTGCCATGCGATAGGCTGTTCTCCTACACATGTCCTATGGATCGAGTGGCCTTTCTTCAGCACTAACATGGTATATGTATCCCTGTCATTACAGATGCTATGTGTATTATAATCATCTGTCATATGTGACCCTTTCCATTAGCGAGAGGCCAGAGGGTATGTTTTTGAAACCACAGTGGCTGATATCGTAAGCACTCAATATTACATAAATTAAAAGAATCAGTGGATGAATTGTTGTAACTCAGAATTTCCCCAGTGGAAATAAAGCACAATTCTATTTCAGAAAACAATGGAATTTCAGTGAGTTAGGGGCAAAAAAGGCAACATATCAACTTTTAAAAAAGCAATCTAATAAGCATTGCTGAAGTGATTTTTCTGCGTGAATAGCTATGAAAGCAAAACAAAGGAATAGGCCTCATATTTAAATAGGCCTCATATTATTTGCTATAATTCAGTTTTCCATATTATTAATACTTAACACAGAAAGTTTTGACAGAGAAGCAGACTCAAATCCCAGCATAATGTCATGTGATCAGAATAAGGGCTATTTGTTGTTCTATCTTACCATATTTTTTTCATTTTCTATATTCTATATTTGCTACATATTTACTTAAAATGTTAAACTTATTTTAGAATTTCATGTAACATTAAAGTATAGGTTTTTAAAGTTAAAAGAAGTTTTCAAATAATTCACTGGAACATTGTTCCTCTGACTGTCCAAGCAGCTTGTTAAAGAGCTTTCCACTATCATACTATCAGGGGAAGGGAGAAGAAAGGGTAGCGTTTTGGTACCTCCCACACCCTTCCTTGTTTTATTAAACCATCACTTGCTATGTACTCGGAACCCTAAAGAAAGCACAAAGACAAGGAAGCCACTTCCTCCTATTCCTATTTTGTAAATCATTTTTATTGAGGTATAATTTTCATAGAATTAAATGAACCTATTTTGAGGGTAAAATAAGATTTAACAAATATCTTCTGTGGTACTCCCAGCACAAATTGTGATATAAAACATTTGAATCACACGGAAAGCACACTCATATCTCTTTAGAGTCAAGACCTCCCACACCTGGCCCCGGGTAATTACATTTTGTAATTGTATCTGTAATTTCTACTTTTTGTCATTACAAGTTTGCCTTTGTAGAATTTCGTATATATGGAATCATCCTTTCTTTCTAGTCTTTTTCACTCAGCATGTTTTGTGATCACCTCTATCACTAATTCATCACTTTCATTGCTGAGGAGTATTTTGTCATTGCAGATGTTTGGGTTTTGCACAGTTTGCATGTCAATGCACCTGTTGAAACATTTGTGTTGTTTCCAGGCTTAGGCTTTTTGAGTAAAGCTGCTTTGAAGAGTCATGTACAGGTATTGTATGGATTTATGTTTTCACTCCCATTGGGTAAATATTTAAGAGTAAAATTGCTAGATTGTATAATAAATTTATGTATCAGTTGTAGGAAAGATTCAACTACTGTCCAAAGTCGTATCATTTTACCATCCCACCAACAATGTCTTAGAATATCAGTTGCTAGTTGAATTGTAAGCATTCTTAATATATACTTTAGAGAAGAATTTTGTCAAATTTATTATTTGCAGATATTTTTCCAATTTTGCATGTTTTCTATTTATATTTTAATTTTGTCTTTTGATAAACTTTTAATTTTGAAGTTATTTTCATTAAATTTTTATTTGTGGTTTGAGCTTATTATGTCCTATTCAAGAAATTTTTGTCCACTTCAATGTCACAAAAATATTCCTCTTGAAATATTTTCTGTTTGAAATGTTAAAGTTTGAGTTAAATTTGACTTAAGGTGTGAGTTAAGCAGTGAGAATAATTTTTATTCCCTTAATGAGATAAAGTTATTTGTTGAAAGGCACTATTTATTCAAAAGTCTATTTATTCATTTTCCCATTGAATTATCTTTGTAAATAGTCCATCCTCTCCTATCATCTTTGTGAAAAATAAAGTTTGAATGAAAGTGGTGTATGTCCCTCGAAACTTTGAAAGAAGGTATTCTTGTGTCCAACAAGTTTGGCTATTTTATATTTTTCTTGTATAAATTTAAGCATCTATTTCTCAATTTCTACAAAAATAATATCTAATGAGAATTGTTTAAAATTTCTTTAACTCTATTAATAAATTTGGGGAAAATTAACATTTTAAAATATTGAGGAAATACTGTTAAGATGATTATGAGCATGATATAACTCTCCTTTTATTTTATTCTGCTTTAATTAATGTTTTGCAGCTTTCAGTGTAAAGGTCTTGCCTATCTTGGTGAATTTTTTTTCTAAAAACTTGTTTTTGATGCTAATTTAAATGGATTTTTAAAAATTTAATTTTTAATTTTTTGATGCTAGTATATAAAATATAATCAATTTTTGTATGTTAACTATTCTTTCTATGACAATGCTAGATTTCCTTAGTACTTCTAGTATTCCATATTTCCTAGGATTTTCTGCATAAACAGTCATAGCGTCTGAAAATAGAGTTTTAAAAATTCCACTTCTTTATTATTTATATGATTGTTATTTATTTTTCTTGACTTATTCCATAGAATGAGGCCTCATGCTCAGTTTTGAATAGAACTTGTGACAGTTAACATCCTTGCATTGATCTTAGAGGGAAAGTACTCAGATTCTTAGTTATGTTATTACCTTTATTTTGCTTCTTTTTAAAAGTTTTTAATTCTGCTAATGCGGGAATGATTTTATTATTTTTCTTGATTTTTCAGATGTTAAACCAATCCTGAGTCCCACTTGGTCATGTTGCATTATAATTTATACACACACATACACACACGTTAAAGACTGTTCTTTGATCATGACAGTGAAGGATGGAAGAATATGCCAGACTAAAATATGCCATTTTTGCATAAGGATTATTTTAAGCTAACAACACTTGATAAACAGCAGGTGTTAAAAAGGATGTTTGGCCCTTCCAACTTCTGCCTCAAAGCAGGGGATGAGACTTCCACGTGAACCATGCCCTCCCTGTGCCAGGAGGGAAGAAACATTTTGATCTCCAGAAATGGGGAGTTGAGGCCAGGAAATTCTGTCCAAATAGAATTTGTTAAAATAACTCTTTCTTTAGTTTTGCAACATATTTTATTTACTTTTCGACAACTGTCTCTCTTTGTTCAACCTAGTATATAAGTACTTAGGTTTTGCCACTTTTGGGGGTTCTTCATTTTCCTATGGAAACTCCATGTACACATAAAAATCTGTATGTTTTCTCTTGTTAATCCTTCTCATGCCAACTTAATTCTCAGGCTCAGCCCAAGAACCTAAGAAGGTAGAAATAATGTTTTACCTCCCCTGCAAGAGGTACTGTTCTATAGTTTTCTTATTGTGCAATATCTTTGTCAGATTTTAATGTGAGGGTCATGCTTGTCTTAAAAATGACTTGGGAAGTGCTCCTTTCTCTGCATTCTGAGAACATTGCGATGGGTTGATGACACCAACTGCAATGTTGTTGCTGCGTTTGAGAGAATTCACCATAAAAATATCTGAGCTTATGTTTTTTGGAGTTTTTTTGTCTGTGTTTTTGTGAAATATGAGTGTGTATGTGTGCATGTACGCCGTGTGTGTGTTCAGATTTAGTATTTTTCATGATTTTTGCCTTGTTAGTTTGTCAAACTTATAGAATCTCTACTAACATTCCTCCTTTCATTCCTAATGTAGGTAAATCGGATACTCCTGTCTTTCTTTTTTAATCAATCTAGCAAATTATAGTGATTTCACTGATCTTTTCAAAAGACTGTTTTTTAATTGATTTTATTGCTTCTCTCTATTGACTGTCATTTTAAATTTTATTGATTTCAGTTTTTATTTGTATCCTGACTTTTTTTTTCCTTTTTGTCTAACTTCTTTAGATTGTACAATAGATGATTTAACTGGTTTTAGATTTGTTTTATTATAAACATGTAAAGATCTAAATTTTTAAGCACTATTTAGCTGTCCCCCACATATATTGATGTATTACATTATGTTTTCATTTTTATTTTGTTCAAACCTTTTTCTGATTTCTGTGCATTTCGCCTGCGACCCATGATGTGCATGTGCGCACGTGCCTGTGTCTGCTTAGCGATGAGTGATTTCCAGATGCGTGGGGTTTTCAGAAGCTAATGTTATTGATCTATAATTAAACTCCATTTTCAGAAAATCATTTTGTGTGATTATAATTCTATTATATATCCTAGGCTGTTTCATGGCTCAATACGTATTCTATGTTGGTACATCTTCCATTTAAGTTGAATATGAACTCTATTGTTTTTGGGTGACTGCTCCATTAATGTCAATTAGTTCAAATTAAAATGTTCTAGTTTTCTATATTTTTTCTTGTTGTCTGTCTATTTGTTTTATCAGTTACTAAGATTTTTGCAATATTCAACTAAAATTTTAGATATGTCTATTTCTTCTTTCAGTTTTACGAATTTTTGTTTCATTTATTTTGATTTTCTCTTAATAGGCACTTCAACAGGTATCACATGTTTATATGATCATTATATTTTCTTAACTCTTGATTTCATTATTATAAAAATATCCCTGTATATTTTTTATATTTCTTGTTTTAAAGTTTGCTTTTATGAATATTTATGTAGTCAATTGAGCTCTCTTATGGTTAGCACTTTCATGGTATGCCGTTTATGTCCTTTTAGTTTTGACTTATTTGTGTTATTATATTGAAAGAGCGTATCCTTAGACAGGATATATTTGGTTCTTGATTTTTAAAAATTGAGTATGATAATCTCTGCCTTTTTAATCAGAGGTTTTAGATTGTTTATAATGTAATCATTAATAGAATTCTGTTTAAGTTTATTATTTGTTTTCTATTTGCCTCATTTATACTTTCTTTTTCATTTTACTGCCATTTTATATTAAATAAGAATTTTTAGTATTGTATTTTATCTCCATCAGAATTTATACTGTAAATCTGTAACTTATCACAGTAATTGTCAAATCATGTTATGCTACTTTACATGTGAGAGGTTAACAACAGTATATTTTCATCTCTCCTCTCTTCCTTTGTAGTAGTATTTTTAGATATTTTCCTTCAACCTATTTTATTGATATCACAATACAATTTGTAATTTTTGCTTTAATCATTTATATTTTTAAAAAATCTTTGAAAATGAGAAAACATTTATTAACTCATATGTTTTTATTTTCAGCTTCTCCTTCTCCTTCTCCTTCTCCTTCTCCTTCTTCTTCTTCTTCTTTTTCTTCTTCTTCTTCTTTCTTCCTTTTTTTTCCCCTCAAATCAAAATACCAGTCTGGTGTCATTTTCTTCAGCGTGATGAACTTCTTTTAACATTTTTTTTTTTTTTTGCAACTCATGTCTGCTCGTGAAGATTTTTCTTAGCTTTTGTTCATCTGAAAATGTCTTTATTTTGTCTTCATTGCTTTTCCAGAGGATGTAGAATTCTCAGTTTACAATTGAAATGAGCAATAAATTTCTACTCCAAACTAAAAATCAAGGCTGTATGCCATCCTTAATTTTACTCCACCCTGACTTGACTGATCTTTAAATAACAAGGAGCAGAGGGTCATAAATAGATTCTGTATGACTGAATTATAATGTATTATACTGGAATATATTTGCTAAGCATGGATAAGTTAAAAGTAATGATGGACATAGACAGGAAGAAATCAGTTTTTGGGGGGGAATTTAGTGACTTAAGGTACACACACACACACTGTCTTTATCTATGTGCAGGATGATAAACCACACTATTATTTCCTCAGTAATATATTTGTTTCTAATCAACCTCTATGAAATTTATTTCAATCTCATATGTTGAAGATGTGAATTTTTAAAAATCCAACTTACTTGTTTTAAGAAAATTTGAGATCAGTGACAACAGAAAGGGTTTTTTTCTCCTTGCCAAAAGGGAACTGAAAACACTGTCTTACAAACCAGTGAAGTCAATTTTCAGAACTTCAAGCTTGTTTCTGTGGTGAAGGTCCTCTTCTTGAATTGCTTTAAACATTCTGATCAGAGGTCCAGCACAGTGGCTCACACTGTAATCCTAGCACTCTGAGAGGCTGAGGAGGGAGGATCACTTGAGGTCAGGAATTCAAAACAAGCCTGAGCAAGACAGAGATCCCCCTCTCTACTAAAAATAGAAAAATCAGTTGGACGTGGTAGTGTGTTCCTGTAGTCCTAGTTACTTAGGAAGCTGAGGTGGGAGGATTGCTTGAGCCCATGAGTTTGAGGTTGCAGTGAGCTATGATGACACCACTGCACTCTAGCCTGGGTGACAAAGCGTCTTGTCTCAAAAGAAAAAAAATTCTGATCAGAACTGGAGTATCCTCCCACCTTCAGAGACCCCTGACTTATTCCCACCACCACGTACTAGCACTAGCTAAAATAAAAAGGAATAGGTATGGTCAGCTTCTGGGACAGCTCAGTACCTGGTTTTCTCCCTTGGGAAAATCAGCCCTCTTTTATTTTTTAATGTTCAGGATTTTCCCTTCCTTATTTATGGTACTGAGAGTCAGGCTTCTTCCATTATCAAAATAAAGATAAAGGAGTTTCTACTTCGAAGCCATATATGCAATCCTAAAAATGCCCCAAATTTCTACAAAAATCACACACTAGTTTTTGGTAAAACTAAGGTTGGAGAAAAACAGTAAAAAACCCCATGGAGCTCCAGCCAAACAATAACAATCTTAAAAATACTAGCACAGTTGTATAGCCAATGATGATTTTATTCAGAATCACAGTCTTCCGATATTTGCAACATGTTTTGGGGGCTGATGTTTTCTCTTTTGAGTTATAGATCTTTGAAGATATGCTCTATTAATTAAAACCATTTATCAAATTTAAAATTATTTATCCTCAGCCTTTTTCATTATTCATTTTTATTAATACATGCACAATATCTTTGCAGCCTCTTCATCTGTACTTATCATTTTCCTGTATAGCTTAACACTGAAAGATGTAGACATTTTCAAAGACACTAAATCAGACACTTCTTACACCAAAGGGAGATATTTGTCAGGCTTTTCTGGGTCTGTTTCAAAGATCCGCAGCCAGAGGCAGGAGTTGGGGGAGGAAAGACCTTCACATATTGCTAAAGCCTTTTCATCACTGTGTGACGTTTTTCTCCTTTCCACTTCAAAACTTTAGCATGTTCTGAAAAAAATATATGAACCCTCAGTATTTTCTTTTTTATTGATAGCACTTCTGTATTTACCCATCCCTAATGAGTTGATTCCAACTGTAGCAGAATAAACTCTACTTCATGACATTCTGTGCACAGAGAGGTTTTCAAAAATAAATGAAAGATGTAAAGTGTGCAGACTGTACCTTACTTTTAGACTCTTTCTCCATCAGGGGAAGGGACTGGCTCCTGCGCTGCGCTGGGCTCCCCTGGGACTGTGTACTGAGTCCGCGTGTTCACAGTGAGGAGCCCATCGTCGGGTAGCACAGGGACAAGAAGGACCCTTGGCTCGCTGTGCAGTGTCTCAGGGGGCTGTTTTTTTCCATCCCGGTTCTCAGTTCCTGGGGTCACCTTCCCACCTTCCATCACCTACTTAATATTCTCTCCCCCTTTGTCCATCCATCCTCCCCTCATCCTTTTTCTTTTCTTTCCTTACTTCGTTCCTTTCTAATATACCTTGTACTGAAACAAGCACACAAACAAAACAAACAAAGCAAAGGAATGAAGTTTAGGAGCGAATATTAAAAATTTTATAATTTGGCTAAGTTCCTTAAATTGGAGTGTCTATCCTGGCAAGATGCCCAATATAAAAAGAAATCTTTAATTATCAATAATTAAGAGAGTTTTCTGTGATTTCCAAGAACTACTCATTCTCTTAGAAACATAATACTAAAGACCATACTTACTAACTTATTACTAACTTAATTTTATTTTTGTTTTGAACTTTTATTTTTCACATATTAAAATATTTCACATGTGTAGATATTTTTCTTAAGTGAGTATACTCTTGTGCCACCCAAAGAAAATGAAATAATTTTTATTATATTTAATAACAGAACTGATCCAAATATATATGTGCAACCATGGGAAAGTATGTGTATTTATTATATGAGATATATTAATTTTTTTCAAGTTACTTCATAAATTTTAAAAATAAAAATATTGAGCACTTTTATAAATCTCTGGACAATTTCTTTTCTTCCCTTTTTCATTTTTGAAATTGAATCAGGTCTGGTAAGTTTTGCTAAGTCTGTTTTGAACCTACTAAATCACACTTTTGCAAGAGCAGAGTATTTATCATGTCTATGGAACATGCTACTATTTCAGAAGGTCCCCTTTCTTTTCATGTTAAAAGAAGTTCTTATCAGCAAAGGGAACATCTTTAGTATTCTGGCTTTTCCTTCCTTATTTCTTTGTTTCCACAGTCTTTTGACACATTGGGTTTTCTTAGTCCCCTTGGTAGCTAAAAATAGCTCTGCTTTCAAAAGCGATAGAATATGGAATCATTTTAAACTTCATGCACTCAGTTTTTTATGTCTTCTACAAGGAAGCTTTTTTGTTGTTCGAGAAATAAAACAATCTATCACACAGCCTCTCTCTCCTCTATTCCAGATCCAAATTTTCCAAACCCAGGATGTTCTTATATATAAATCACTACAACGTGAGAATGCTTCGTGTCAAAAATGGAGTGAAGTATATAGAATGGATTATAATGTGGCCATAAGATATATCTTGCATATGACTATCAATAGTTCTACCCTGAGAGGAAACAATATTTCCTGTTTAGGCAAAGACATTTGAGAATGGAGGGTACTCTGCAGAATCCTAGAGGCAAGACTTCTAAATTATAGAAGAAATGGCATATTCTGGACCATTTTTAGTAAAGATAGAATTGCCAATTCAATTTTTATTAGAAAAATAGAACTTTTGTTTTCAAACGTATGATTGACTATAGTTTGCCCATGAAATTCAATTTTCCCCTGAAGATCTGGCTTATTTATTTTTGTATTTTCACTTGTGCAGATTACCAAGATTGCATTTCTGAGATGCCATGGTTGTAATGTGTGTGAAGCAGTCAGGGCAGGGAGAGGTAGAGGACTATTATAAGCATTATAACATTTTCTGCACTATTTGATTTTTTAACCATATATAAGAATTTAAATAAAGTTAATTTTACATAATATTTCCCATTATTATTACATAATAAAACTTTTGTATCTAGTAACCAGGGAAAATGAATTATTCAGAAAATGTGGTTATATGTAACTGGCTAAATATTTAGAAAAATAAAATTAATCAGATTTAACCTTATGTCACCAAAATAAATTCCAATGGAATAAAAATTTACATATAAAAATTAAATCATAAAATACAAGAGAATGCATTGAAGGAAAGGAGTACATTTTTCCAAATGATATCTGAGGTAAAAATGAAAAGGATAAACAGAATTAATTATATAATAATTTCGAAAGTCCATATATCACAAAAAGACCATAAGCAAAATCAAAACTAAATGAAAAACTGTACAAATACTCTAATATTAAAACAGGAAGGGTTACTAGCTTTTTCAAGCATGAGCATTTAAAAAAAATAAATGTTGAGCACCATTGTGAATAATTGATCAAAATTTATGATAAGCTAATTTACAGGAAAATAAATTCAATTGTTGCTTAATATATGGAGAAAAATAATTTTCCGAGTAAAAAAGTCAAAATAAGATAACAACATAGCATATTTTTGCTATGAAAGGACAAATAATGCCCAGTATTTCTTTTTCTATTACAACATTATTTTTTAAAAATTTTTTTCTTTTCCTTTTTAATTTCAGAATATTACAGTGGTAAAAATGTTTAGGCTATATATATTGCCTTTGCCCCACCCAAGTCAGAGCTACAAGTGTGCCTGTCCATCCCCAGGACAATGCACACTGCACTCATTATTTATGTATATACCCATCCCCTTTTCCTCACTGACACCCAATGAACATTATTACTATATGTGCACTTAAGTGTTGATCAGTTAATATCAATTTGATGGTGAGTGCATATGGTGCTTGTTTTTCTTGAGATACTTGAGTATTCTTGAGATACTTCACTTAGTAGAATGGCCTCTGGCTCTATCCAGGATAATACAAGAGGTGCTAGTTCACCATTGTTTCTTGTAGTTGAGTAGTATTCCATTACATATACCACATTTTATTAATCCACTCATGTATTGATGGCACATGGGATGTTTCCACATCTTTGCAATTGTGAATTGTGCTGCTGTAAACATTCAGGTGCAGATGTCTTTTTTATGGAATGTCTTTTTTTCCTTTGGGTAGATGCCCAGTAGTGGAATTGCTGGATCAAATGGTAGTTCTACTTTTAGCTCCTTGAGGTATCTCCATATTACTTTCCATAGAGGTTGGGCTAGTTTGCACTCCTACCAGCAGTGTATGAGTGTTCCCATCTCTCCGTATCCATGCCAACATTTGGTGTTGTGGTACTTTTTGATAAAAGCCAATCTCCCTGGAGTTAAGTGATAGCTCATTGTGGTTTTGATTTGCATTTCCCTGATAATTAGAGATGTTGATCATATTTTCATTTGTTCCTTGGCCTTTAGTCTGTCTTCTTTTGAAAAGTTTCTGTTCATGTCTTTTGCCTACTTTTTAATGGGATTGTTTGATTTTTTCTTGTTGATTTTCCTGAGTTCTATATAGATTCTAGTTATTAGCCCTTTATGAGATATATAGCATGCAAATATTTTCTCCCATTCTGAAGGTTGTCTATGTGCTCTCGTGATAGTTTATTTGACTATGGAGAAGCTTTTTAATTTGATCAGATCCCATTGATTTATTTTTGTTGGTGCTGTGATTGCTTTGGGAGTCTTCTTCATAATTTATTTGCCTAGGCCAGTTTCTATAAAAGTTTTTCCAGTGTTTTCTTCTAGAATTCTTATTGTTTCATGTCTTAGGTTTAAGTCTGTTATCCATCATGAGTTGATTTTGTGAGAGGTACAGAAGCTTTTTAATTTGATCAGGTACCATTTATTTATTTTTGTTGATGCTGTAATTGCTTTTGGGGTCTTCTTCATAAATTCTTTGCATAGGCTGATGTCTATAAGAGTTTTCCCAACATGATCTTCTAGAATTCTTATAGCTTCATGCCTTAGGTTTAAGTCTGTTATCCGCCATGGGTTGATTTTTGTGAGAGGTGAAAGGTGTGGGTCCTGTTTTAGTCTTCTATGTGTGGCTATCCAATTTTCCCAGCACCATTTATTGAATAAGGATTCTTTTCCCCAGTGTATGTTTTTGTCTGCTTTGTCAAAGATCAGATGAGACATCAGAAGAATGGAAAAACAAGCACTGAACGTACTCACCATCAAATTGGTATTAACCAATCAACACTTAAGTGCACAAATAGTAATAACATTCATTGGGCATAGGGCAGATGGGAGAGGGGAGGAGGGGATAGGTATATACACACCTAATGTGTGCAGTGCATACCATCTGGAGGGTGCACACCATCTGGGGGGTGCACATGCTTGAAGCTCTGACTTGGGTAGGGCAAAGGCAATATATGTAACCTAAACATTTGTACCCCTATAATATGCTAAAATAAAAAAAACATTATAAAAAAAGATCAGATGACTATGTAAGGATGGTTTTATATCTGGGTTCTCAGTTCTGTACCATTGGTCTGTGTCTCTGTTCTTCTGCCAGTTAATACTGTTTTGGTTACTATAGCCTTATAATATAGCTTGAAGTCTAATAAATTTATCCCAATTTATTCCTTTTGCTTAAGATTGCTTTTGCTATACAGGGTCTTCTCTGGTTCCATATGAAGTGTAGAATTATTTTTCCTAGATCTGCAAAAAAAGGTGTTGGTATTTTAATAGGGATTGCATTGAATCTGTAGATAACTTTGGCTGGTATAGACATTTTAACAATGTTGATTCTGCTGATATGTGAGCATGGTATGGTTTTCCATCTGTTTAGGTCCTCTGCTATTTTCTTCCTCAGCGTTTCATAGTTCTCCCTATAAAGGTCTTTTAACTTCTTAGTTAAATATGTTCCTATATATTTTATTTTCTTTGTTGCTATTGTAAAGGGTATTGACTCTTTGATTTGGTTCAGAGTTTGACCGTTGTTGGAGTATAGGAATGCTACTGATTTCTGTTCATTGATTTTGTAACCTGAGACTTCATTGAATTTTTTTTTTATCAATTCCAGCAGTCTCATGCCAGAATATTTGGGGTTTTCTAGATATAAGATCATGTCATCAGCAAAGAGCGATAGTTTGACCTCTTCTGCCCCCATTTGGATGCCCTTGATTTCCTTCTCTTGCCTGATTGCTCTGGCTAGGACTTCCAGCACTATGTTGAATAGAAGCGGTGATAGAGGGTAACGTTGTCTGGTTCCAGTTCTAAGTGGGAATGCTTTCAATATTTCCCCATTTAGTATGATGATGGCTGTGAGTTTGTCATACATGGCTTTTACCAGTTTGATTCCCCTCTATAGTTATTTTGCTAAGAGTTCTTATCATAAAATGGTGCTGAATTTTTCTCAAATGCTTGTTCTGTGTCTATTAAGAGGATTGTATGGTCTTTGTTTTTACTTCTATTTATGTGGTGAATTATATTTATAGATTTACATATGTTGAACCATCCCTGCATTTTTGGGATGAAGCCCACTTTGTCATGATGGATTTTTTTTTTTTTTGATAATCACCTGAATTCGGTTCACTAGGATTCTACTGAAAATTTTTGAGTCCTTATTCATAAGGGATATTGGTCTGTAGTTTTCTTTTTTTGGTGAGTCCTTTCCTGGTTTTGGTATTAGGTTGGTGTTGGCTTTGTCAAATGTGTCAGAGAGGATTCCTTCCTCCTCCATGTTATGGAATAATTTCTGCAGGATAGGCACCAGTTCTTCTTTGCTGCTCAGGTAAAATTTCGTGTGTGAAACTGTCTCATCACAGGACCCAAAAACAACATTGCAGCTTATTCCTACTGGCAAGCACCACCTACATACAGGGAGGTCAATTTGCATGCCCTTATACTGCATTTACTGACTCACCATATAGGGTTTGGTCAATTCTCACCCACAAGCATCACCTACAGGTTCAGATACTAAGCTGGATGTATAATTGTCTAAATGAAAATCCAAAGGTAAGAAGGAACAGCTGTTCCAGATGGAAAGGAATCAGTGAAAGAATTCTAGAAGTATGAGAATCAAACTGAAAGTATATCCCCAAAAGGGAACTGCAGCTCTCTAGCAATGGATAGCAACCAAAATTAGACCTCTAAAATGACAGATGAGGAATTACTGACAGGAATTTTAAGAACACTCAATGACATGCAAGATAAAATGGAAATCCAGCACAAAGAAACCACACACACACACACACACACAAAGTCCAGGAAATGATGAAAAATTCACTAAGGAAATTGAAATATTAAAGAAAAATCAAACAGAACTTTTGGAAATGAAGGATTCATTCAAGGAATTACAAAACACATGGAAAGCCTCAAGAATAGGCTAGATCAAGCAGAAGAAATAATCTCAGGGATTGAAGACAGCATCTTTCAATTAAACAAGTCAGTCACAGAGATAGAGCCAAGAAAAAAGAGAAAAGACCAAAACCTACAAAATATGTGGGATTATGTGAAGAGGCCTAACATAATAATCATGGACATCCCTGAGGATGAAGAATAATATACACAAGTGTTGGATAATCTATTTGAGTATATAATAGAGGAAAGTTTCCCAGGCCTTGCTAAAAATCTAGATATCCGGGTACAAGAAGCTCAAAGGACTCCTGGGAGATTCATCATAAACAGGAAGACACCATGACACACAGTCATCAGATTGGCCAAAATACACACGAAAGAGGCCCTTCTATGAACCATAAGGGAGAAGTATCAGGTAACCAGCAAAGGAAAACACATCAGAATAATGGCAGACTACTGAACTGAGACCTTACAAGCCGGAAGGGACTGGGGCCCCATTCTCAGTCTTTTCAAACAGAAGAATGCCAAGCCTAGAATTTTTTATAGTACAAAACTAAGTTTCCTATATGAAGGAGAAATAAAGACCTTCTCAGACAAGAAACAACCAAGGAAATTTATCAAGACAAGACCTGCCCTGCAGGAAGTACTCAGAACAGCATTATACATGGATCAGCACAATAGACACTCACCAGTATAAAATAATCCAAAAGATAAAGATCAATGGCCAGATAACACAATGGCTACAGAGAGAAAACAAAGCAACAAAGTTCAACTCAACAGGATGAACAGAAATCTGCCCCACTTATCAATTCTTTCAATAAATGTGAATGGCTTGAACTGCCCACTAATGAGACATAGGCAGGTCAAATGGATAAATATACCCAAGCCATGTATCTGCTATCTTCAGGAAACACATCTCACTCACAAAGATACATTCAGACTCAAGGTTAAGGGATGGAAAACAATATCCCATGCAAATGGAAACCAAAAGAAGGCTGGTATAGCAGTTCTTGTTGCAGATAACTTAGTCTTCAAATAAACAGAAGTAATGAAAGACAAAGATGTTCTTATATAAGAGTGAAGGGTATAATTCAACAAGAAGACATAATAATTCTAAATACTTATGCACCTAACTCAGGTGCCCTCAGATTCATAAAGCAAATCCTACTTGATATAAACAAAATAATAACCAGCAGCACCATAATAGCTGGGGACTTCAACACTCCTCTGACAGAACACAACAGATCCTCCAAACAGAAAATAAGCAAAGAAACAATGGACTTAAAGAGAACTCTAGATAAAATGGGCCTGACAGATATTTATAGAATGTTCTACCCCAAAACCACTGAATATATGTTTTTCTCATCAGCGCATAGAACATTCTCTAAGATTAACCACATCCTAGACCACAAAACATGTCTCAACAAATTTAGAAAAATAATAATTATACTATGCATCTTCTCAGACCACAGTGAAATAAAATTAGAAATCAACTCCAACAGAAACACTCATCTCCACACAAAGTCATGAAAACTGAACAGCCTTCCTTTAAATGATTATTAGGTCAAGAAGGAAATTAAGATGGAAATCAAAAGATTCTTTGAACTAAATGATAAAAGTAGACACAAGTTATCAAAAGCAGTCCTGTGAGGAAAATATACAGCCATAAATGACTACATCCAAAAGACAGAAAGATCACAAATCAACAATCTAATGAATCATCCCAAAGAACAGGAAAGGGATGAGCAAACCAATCCCAAACTCAGCAGAAGAAAAGAAATAACCAAGATCAGAGAATAACTAAGTGAAATAGATATCGAAAAAATATATGGAAGATTAATCAAACAAAAAGTTCGTTCTTCGAAGAAATAAACAAAATTGACATGTCTCTTGTTAAAATAACCAGAAGCAGAAAGAAAGAATTCTAATAAGCTCAATCAGGAATGAAAAAGGAGAAATTACAACTGATTCCACAGAAATACAAAATATCATCTATGAATACTATAAAAATCTCTATGCACATAAACTTGAAAAAGTGGAGGAAATGGACACATTCTTAGAAACACACAGCCTCCCTATGCTCAATCAGGAAGAAATAGTATTCCTGAACAGACCAATATCAAGTACTAAAATTAAAGTAGCAATAAAATATTTCCTTAAAAAAATGCCCAGTATTGATAAATATTATAGGAGTTTTGTTCTGTTTTCTATGAAATGTGTTGAAAAATTCATAAAATAAATACTGATCATTTAAAAAATAATATGATTATCGTTATCATACCTACTACCCAGATTAAGAAATAGAACAATATCATTACCTCTATTGTAACCCACAATCACATCTTCCTCTGCTCCTCTTAGGAATAATCAATTTTCTGAATTTTGTGTTATGACAACCTCTCTTTTAAAAATAGTTCTACTTCACATATATATATATATATGTCATTTAGCTTTTCTGTTTTTAATAATTTTTCATACTCCAACTTTTCTTCTTTTATATGCTACTTTCTCCTCAAATGAAGTTTTTAAAAATTTGTCAATGTTTATGCATGTAGTTGTAGTTCATTCATTTTTGAGGCTATATAGCATTTGATAATATAAATATATGTATGTACCAAAATATATGTATGCATTTACTTCTAACAGATTTTTGGGTAGTTTCTGCTTCTGTTTTTAGTGAGTCTATGAGCAGTCCTGTAATTTCCCTCCTACTGCCACATATGCAAAAGTCTCTTTAAGTTATATATCAAACCAGAAAACTGCTAGGCAAAAAAAGTTTGTGTATTTTAATTTTAGTTATATTGTCAATATCTTTCCCAAAATGGTTGTTATAGTTTATACTCGGCCATGGCTGAGTTGCTGTTGCCTCACATTCTAATGTGCATTTGATTTAATCTGACTTAGCTGTTTTCCAATTAGGTTGATGTTTAATGGTATCTCATTTTGACCTTCACTTATATTTTTATGACTATTAATGATATAGGTATCTTCATATAATTTTGAACCACTTGTGTTTGCTCTTCTGTGAAATGTCTGCTTGTGCGTTTGATCATTTTTCTAGTAGGTTATTATTTTTTATTGATATCTTAGATGGTAAAGTATACTAATCTTGTGTGAGTTATGTAATTTGCAAATATCTTTCCAAGTTTGTGGTTTATCTTTTGTGTTTCTTCATGCTCTGTTTCTAAGAACAATAATTATTAATCTTAATGTAGTCTAATATATCAAATATTTTCTTGGTTGTTTGCAAAGTTTGAGTATCATTGATAATCGATTGCCTAACTTGAAGTCATAAAGTATTTTCCTATATGGTATTCTAAACACTCCTAGCCTCTGGTCATCAGAAATTCCTCTGCCATTGTTAGAATTCTACATGTTCATAGATTTGTTTCTGGGATGACCAGTTATGTTGGCAATTTTTTTTTCTGTGCCAGTTCTGAATTTTCTTAGTTACTGTGCTTTATGATAAATCTTGCTACCTGATAGAGCCAAGCCTCCCAACAACCCACCTTTGATTATTCAGCAGTTTCTTGAATTTTCTTAGACTTTGATTTTTCGTATTAATTTTTGTCATTGTGGGAGTCCCAAGGGTGGAGTATGTGTCTGGTTCAAGTAATTATAAAGATCTATCAGTATCCTTGCTTCTTTTCTAATCGTTTTCTATTAATAATCCTTTTCTAATATTTTTCTTGAATTACATGCAGAAAGTCACTGTTATTTCAAAAATATCTTAGATTTGTCTAAGCTTATTTTACTTGTTATTCTATTACTTGCAAAGGAGCCTTGAGTAGAAAATAATTCTATTCAAATACCTACACACAAACATCCCCCCCACACATAAATATAAGAAATGACTTTTTCATGGTGTATTCTCCACAGCACCTAGTTCAGTGTCTTGAATTCAGCAAGGACTTGGTAAGCATTTGATGACTGATTAATGAAGGGAAAAAAACAGAGAGTCATTAATTTTCTTTGAATGTTTAAATTTCATATATCCCATTATCACACGTTTTCTTCAACACCTTATCTGACTCAATTAACACCCTTGTGGTTCTACCTAGCATTTCCCTAAAAGGCTTTTTGCTGTGACAAATCATTACTATTTATGTTTGAAACACAAAAATGGGCCCAACTTGGACCAAGACAGAATCAGGCCAAAATGGATGACATAGTCATTTACTGTGTCATTGATCTATAGTTATAGCTCATTTTGTGCATATTTGTTATTTTTTTTGCATTTTTGCATGCCTGTGAAAGTAGTTAATAGTCAAAGTAGGTAATTGGGACCAATGCTTCTGCTGAAAATAACTTGAAAATTGTAAAAATATATATATTTTTAAATTACGTGAATTGGAACACATCTGAGACCTACAAGGAAACAAACTTGATCTAAAAGGAGAAGAAAAGACAGAGAAATGACATTTGGCATCACTTTTCCCCAACACGCTGCCAGTTCCATAGGAAGCATTTGAGCATCTGAGAACCAAGAGCTTTCCATGAGACCAGGGCCTGGCAGCGAAGTGAAGGCTGGCAAATTCACTTTTTGGGACTTCACATGAAATCAATATATAAATCTCATCAGTACTACCTCTAAGTAAAACATTTTAAAACCAAAATAAGATTGAACCATCCTCCTACTCAAAAGCTCAAAATGCTTCTCATTGCATGTGAATGAGATCCAGCACTCCCTCCTCCCAGTCCCTCTCTCTCCTCTGCTCCAGGTGGAAACTTTGAGTACGTGCTAACATCAGTTTGTAGTGCTCTGCCCTGTTTCACAGGATTGTCTCTATTTGTACCTTCAAATCTTAGTTCAATTTTTTAACTTCTCAGTGAGAATTTTCCCAACCACCCAACTTAATTACCCACCAAACATCACAGGTGCCTGCCACATCATTTTTCTATTGCATTATCCTGTTTTATTTCTTTGAAGCATGAATCACTCTTGGACACCCTCTTGTTCAGTATCTGTCACTCCAATGTAGAATACTCTTCCTAACAGCAGGGGCCTTGCCTATCTTATTCACTGTAGCATGTGCTGTGCTAACACAATAGCTGGGGCGTAGCAAGCACTGAATAAATATCCAGTGTGAAACAGCCTAGTGGTGCTTGTTGCACAAGTGCTGGGTGATCTAGCCCCTCTAGTCAGTGCAAACTGGAGAGAGTTGAATGGCTTCATTCCCACATAGGTCACTAACATTTCTTCTCCCTTGACCTGAGTTGGCAGTTGTATTTTACATTTACTGCAGAGTGTAGGGAAAGAAAAACATCTTTTCCCTTTATTCATCTTGGGTTCATGGGCTGTGGCCCTGTAAATCAGTCTGAGAAAAGGCAAATTAACAAGTAAAAACAAGAAGTGTATTACAATAACAAATGCATGGTGCATACACCGGGGGCACCGGGGTTGAGTAACTCCTAGGGATGGTTAGAACTTAGTTTTATTCAGTATCTTAGTAAAGAACAACAAATTTTTAGAGAATTAACAAGACAAAGGAAGAGGACTTTGTGTTTCTCGAGGACACAAATCATGGCAAAATGAATATATGAGGAAAGTGCTAGTTAATAAGGTTTACGTAGTAGAGTCCTCTGGTGCTCTTTCTGGGCTGGTAAGAGTTGTCTCTGATATTAACTTCTGTCCTTCCTGGCAGAGAGAGCAGTGGAGGCAGCTTTAAAAATTCATGTCCTGCTTTTAGGCAAACAGGGGGAGGGCAGAGAGCTTTTCTTGTGTCTGCTTCTGCTCGATTGGCTTCAGCTCAAAATAATCTGTATGCCAAAGTGGCATATTTTTGGGTGGCATAATCTGCTAACCTTCCAAAGTTTGGCGAGCTAAGTGGAAATACATTATTCTGAGATAATCTAAGAATATAGTCACAGAAATCTCATCTGTCCAAATGAAATGGAGAAGGATGTCTTTACTTACAAATTCAGAGCCTAAGTGTCCCCTTGAAGCTGAGCATGTCATGTGGCAGTACCTGGGACCTAGACCGCACCAGTGTTTCCAGAGTGCAGTCAGAGAAGAGAGGTTAATCTGTTTCCCTCGACTTCCCTCTGCCAAACTCCTGTCTTGCTGTCTGACAGGCTTCCTCACATTGTTCATCTCTGTTCCTTTTGCTGCTTTCGTGTTATTGTTTTGCTAATTTCTCCTCCTGCTCATGCTTTGGCCTCCTCTTAAGATAGCTGTGAAGCGTGTCATGCTGCATCTACTGAATGCAAAGCTTCAGCTTTATTTTTATAGTGTAAAGCAAATGATCGCTTTTTAACCTGCCATTTTCAAAGTGATTGATTTTTGTCTGAATTAAACTGTATTTATTTCAAGTTCTCTGCTTCTGTGTTCACTGAAAATCAGAGTCAGTTTTTACTCTCTCCATAGCACGATGCCCTTAAGAATTCATTGCCAACACAGGAAGATTACAATTGGGGTCAATCCCCCCTTCAAACATGCTCATAAACACATACTTAGGAGAACAATTTTAGCTGAAAATAACAAAAATGGGAGTAAAAAATGTTTCAATGTGCTTGAAGCATTGAGAAAGGAAAAGTTAGTCATTAAAGACTGTTATAAATATTTGCTTGGTCAAAAAATGATTTAAAGCTATTAGATTTTGTCCACATTTATTAACCTGCATTATACAAAATACTCCTAAGTGATACAAGAAATATATATATAAATATATAAATAAATATATTTATCCCAAGTCACTCTACTTTTAAACATTTATATATTTTGTATTAATTCTGGCCTAAAGTGTCCCCACAAACATTTCCCAATGACTTTTACTATAATCACAACATGAAAAGTTCCAATCAGTACATTCGATGCTGTTAGACTCTAAAGATTTCTATGTGCAAAAGAGTGTGAATAAAAACAACTATTATTAAAGTAACTATGATATCCTCCAGCAGAACCTCTTCTTCTTCCATGGGGGCTTCGCACTGGCACATGCTCATCACATTGGCTTTTAATTCAACTTTTTCCATGATGATGTTATCTCAGTTCTATGTGCCTTGAAGATCCAAATTCTTACACCAAATTCCTAGTGATCATCTCAGCACGTTTGCTCTCTTCATACTCCTGTGTTAGCCACACTGACACCCGCAGCCCCTTGGGGCCTGTGTGATCTGGAATTGCCATCGTGTCTGGAGCTCTCTTTTCTGAGATGACAGATGTCTACTATCTGAGCAATACTTTCAATACTTCAGAAATTTACGTTTATACGGAAACCTCTGTGTACACCACTATTGTGGTCAGGAAGGTATGAATCATGTGAAAGTACATATCCCCAGGTCAATGAAACAACTATGTCGCCAACCCATGTTTCTAAACATCTTCAAATTTTGTTTTCTCAATCAAATGATGCAATTGATATTCCTAAATATTCACGCTGAATATTTATAAATGCTTTTTATGACCTAAACCTCCTTAGGCCACTGTAAAATGCCCCAATACAAATCACTTTGCCCATAATATTTCCACTTCTGTACTAAACTTTGTTTTTCTAAAATCATACCAAGCATTTTTTTTTTCCTCTTACCACCAGACACTTTTTCTCCACCTTTATCTGCTTTTGCAAGTCGCCCTTTGCTGAGCTGGCCCTAGGTTTGCATTGATTTGTATATTCCTTTCAGGGTTTGCTGGGAATTTATTCTTTGCCTTTGGACTCCTATTACCTCGCTTTTCCCAATCATCATGAATAATGTTCCTGTCTACCTATGATCCTTCTTCAGGGACTTGAATTCAGAGGAAATTGAAATAAGTTAATCCCTTCCATTAATTTTCTTAGAATTTCTCCACCTCCTCCCTTCTTTCTTCCCAAGAATTCAGACTAAAATATTTTTAAATTTCTTCTAGCAAAATATCTAAATAGTATTTATTTAGCATTAACCATGATTCAAGAACTGCAATAAATTCTTTGGTATATATAACTATTCCCTATTTTTCAGACAAAGAAACCAAGACTTAGAAATTGAATAATTTTTCAAAGTTCATATAGGTATTAAGTGTTGGAATAATATGTAAACCTATGTCTGTCTAATTTTACAACTCAGCTCAAAACACTTATTATATGGCTTCTTAATCCTGGAATCTATAATATTCTAAAAATATGACATATAGTTCTTCCCTAGGAAAATTTATTACTTTTTCTTCATAAAATCAATCTATAGTAATTTATACAAAACATGAGTAAAATGAAAAATAACAGGAAAAATTATATCCAAAAAGGTACTTTTATAGTCACAGTACCTTTATACTGTTATATAATTAAATGTTTAGTTGAATATTTTGTGTATATCCCACTAGGTATTTTATATATATATATCTTCTCTTGTTCTTTCTGTCTTGTTTTAAGATTTATTTTAGGAGGAGCTGGGCTTGTGGTGAAAATTTGATACAGATATAATCATACTTTGTATGAAATTTGCATATTCTTTCCATTTAACATTCTAGCATAACTATTTCCTATTTTTTTACATAAGCATTTTGAAACTATTCCTAATAGTTGCATAATATTCAACTAAGCTGATAAACCCAAATCTAATTAAAAATTTTTCAAAACCTATGTTTGATATGATTCTTATTTTTTTTAGCCACAAGTTTCCTTTTTTTTTCTTACAAGTAATGAATTCAGTAAGTATCCTTTTTATAAACTTTCAATTTTATAATAGTTTTTGATTTACAGAAAAGTTGAGAAGATACTTTAGGGAGTTTGGGTATACCTCACATTCAAAGCAATATTGATAAATTATTAATATTATTAAGCAAAGTCCATAATTTATTTATATTTCTGTAGTTTTTACTCAATGTCCTTTTCTTGTTCCAAGATCCCATCTAAGATCCTACACAGCATTTATTCATTGTGCCACCTAGGCTTCTCTTAATAGTACCATCTTCTCACACTTCCCTTGCTTTTGATTATTTTGACAGGCTTTATAAAAAATTCGCCCATATTTATGGGGTATATGAGAAATTTTGTTACTTGTGTATAATATGTAGTCATCAAGCCCTGGTATTCAGGGTGTCCATCCTCTGAGTACAATACAATTTTGTCAAGTATACTCAATCTACTCTGCTATCAAACATTGAATTTAATTTATTCCCTCTTACTGTATGTTTGTACCCTTTAACCCACTTCTCTTCATTCCTGCATTCCCCCAGTTGCCTTTCCCAACTCTGTTATCTATCTTTACTTTCTATACTTTCATGTGTTCAAATTTTTTAGCTCTCACATATAAGTGAGAACATGTGATGTATGTCTTTTTGTCCCTGGCTTATTTCACCTAAGATGATTTCCAGTTCTATCCATGTTGCTGAAAATGACATGATTTCATTCTTTTTATGGCTGGATAGTATTCCATTGTGTATATACACAATAGCTTCTTTAACCATCCATCAGTTGATGGACACTTAGGTTGATTCTGTATATCGGATGCTGTGAATAGTGCTGTGATAAACATATGAGTGCAGGTATCCCTTTGATATATTCACTGATTACGTTTCCTTTGTATAAGTACCCAGTAGTGGGATTGCTAGATCAAATAATAATTTCCTTTTTAGTTTTTTGAAAAATCTCCATAATGTTTTTTATATAGGCTATACAAGTTTGCATTCCCACCAATAATGTATGAGTTCCCTTTTCTCCACATCCTTGCCAACATCTGTTATTTTTTTGTCTTTTTAATAACACCCATTCTGACTGGAATGATATTACATCTCATTGTGGTTTTGATTTGCATTCCTCTGATGACTAGTGATGTTGAACATTTTTTTCATATAACTGTTGGCTATTTGTATGTGTTCTTTTGAGAAATATCTGTTCATGTTCTTTGCCCACTTTTTAATGGGGTTATTTGTTTTTCTCTTAATGAGTTGTTTGTGTTCCTTGTCTATTCTAGATATAATTCACCTTTCAGAAGAATAGTTTTCAAATATTTTCTACCATTAAACAGGTTATCTCTTCACTTTGTTGACTATTTCTTCTGCTGTGCAGATTTTTAGTATAATGAAGTCCCATTTGTCTATTTTTATTTTAGTTGCCTGTGTTTTTGAGGTCTTAGTCATACTATCTTTGCCTAGACAATGTACACAAGAGATTTCCCTAGGTTTTCTTCTAGTATACTTATAGTTTGGGATCTTATGTTTAAGTCCATATGTTTCATCCATTTTGAGTTGAATTTTATATATAATGAGATATAGGATCCAGTTTCATTATTCTATACATAGCTGCCCAATTTTTCCAGCACCATTTATTGAAGATGTCCTTTCCCCACCATAAGTTCTTGTTGACTTTGTCACAGATCAGTTGGCTATAAACATGTGGCTTTATTGCTGGGTTCTCTATTCTGTTCCATTGGTCTATGCATCTATTTTTATACCAATACCATGTTGTATTGGTAACCATAGCCTGGTAATATATTTTGAAGTCAGGCAGTGTGATGCCTGAAACTTTGTTCTTTTTGCTCAGGCTTTGGTTATTCTGGCTGTTTTTGGTTCCATAGAAATTTTAGAATTTTTTCTTAATTCTAAGAAAAATGATGTTGGTATTTTGATGGGGATTGCATTGAGTCTGTACATTGCTTTGGGAAATATGGCCATTTTAACAATGTTGATTCTTCTGATCCATAAACACAGCATGTTTTTCCATTTGTATGTTTCTTCTTCAATTTCTTTCAATAGTGTTTTGTAGTTTTCCTTGTAGAGATCTTTTACTTCCTTGGTTAAATTTATTCTTAGGTATTTTGAGTTTTTTGTAGCTATTTTAAATGGGATTGCCTGTCTCAACTAGATCATTATTGGTGTATAGAAATGAAATTGATTTTTGTACATTGATTTTGTATCCTGCAACTTTACTGAATTCATTTATCAAATCTAAGGGTTTTTTGGTAGAGTCTTTAGATTTTTCTAGAAATAAGATTATATCTTAAGCAAAAAGGGTCAGTCTGTCTTCCTCATTTCCAATGAGAATGGCTTTAATTTCCTTCTCTTGCCTGATTGCTCTGGCTAGGACTTTTCAGTACTATGTTGAATAGGAGTGGTGAAAGTGGGAATCCTTATTTTGTTCCAGTTCTTAGAGGAAAGACTTCAACCATTTTTCATTTGATACAATATTAGCTATGGGGTTTTTGTATATGGCTTTTATTTTTTTTGAGGTGTGTTACTTCTATGCCTAGTTTGTTGAGTGTTTTTATCATGAAAGGATGTTGAATTTTATCAAATGTTTTCTCTGCATCTATTGAGATGATCATATGGTTTTTGTCCTTCATTCTGGTGATGTGATGTATCATGTTTATTGATTTGCGTATGTTGAACTATCCTTGCATCCTTGGTATAAATCTCACTTGATTGTGGTATATTATCTTTTTGATGTGCTGTTGGATTTGTTTTGCTAATATTTTATTGTTTATTTTTGCATTTTTGTTTTGAGGAGTACTGGCCAAGGTGTTTTGTAAAATGTCCCTCAACTGGGGTTTATGTTTTTCCCATTATTAGACTGGAGTTATGGATTTTGGGGTGGAAGGCCACAGAGGTAAAGTGCTAGTTTCATCACATCATTTCAAAGGCACATATTATCAACATGACTTATCTCTATTACTGTTGACCTTGATCACCTGGCTGAAGTGCTTGTCAGTTTTCTCCACTGCAAAGTTACTCTTTTTTTCCCCCTTTTCTATACTATACTCTTTGGAAGGAAGTTACTATGTACAGCCCACATTTGAGTAGTGGGGAGTTATGCTTTCCCTACTTGAGGGCAGAATATATACATAAACTAGTTTGAATCCTTTGCACTGCAGATTCGTCTCTTCTATTTATATTTATTCAATCATTATTTATATCAATATGGACTCACAGCTTTTTATGGTATAGTTTAATCACAATCTAAGCTATTTTATTTGTGTTAGTTGATGATGTTATCCTAGATTTGCCTATTGGGAGCTCTTTCAGTTGATTCCTGTGTCTCTTTGACATAGCCCCATCATTGTGTGAGAGTGTGTGTGTGGAGTGTGCATGAGTACCTCTTTACTTTCTGGCACTATGGGGTGCTTCAGGATTATCGTGTGTATTCCCTGAAACACACAGTAATGTCACAAAGCTGAGGAGACAAACAGCCCCTTCAGCTCAAGGCAGATTTTTCTGAAATTGAAAATGTTACAGATGATCACAGCTCTAGAAACTTCCCTGAAATGTGGCCTCTTCCCTCTTCCCTGATAAGTCCAGTGAGCATAGGATATCTTTACTTCCACTCTTACCTTCTCACATGGTAAAGATTCCAGACTGTACTGATGGTTCCTTGAAAGTCAAAGTCTTGTGGTGATGAAAGTGTATTGAGAAGTGTTCTAATTTTAGGTGAATCAATATGCTCCTCTATTAATATGCTACAGCAGCCATTTGCTGAGTAAGTCTCACACCATTCAGAACCTGCTGGGCTTAGAAATCGCATCTAAAAACAGGATGTATAGTATCCCTGCAGGCTGGGCCAGAACTGTGCTTCCTGTCTCCTTTACAGAGCAAACCACTGTCTGTCTGGTGGAGATATAGGAGCAGGAAACCTACACTAAGTACGGAGCAAAACAGGAAACAAATGTTACCTTTGGCTCCTCTTTGCCTGCATCCTAATAGAAAAGGAGAGTGAGAATTTTGTAAAATAAGGGAGATAGGCATGTCTTCAAGAAGGGGACTGGCAGCCATGTGGTTTGCCCTCAGCCAAGTGGCTTTAGGCTCTATACCTTTGGATTTCTCCATCCCATGAAAGGGGTTTGAAAATGATCTGATGGTTGTTGAGTTGAATTAATGATTATTCAAATAAAGTAACATAATTCTTGAAGATAAAAGAACCATAATTTTTCCATTTCTTACATTGACAGCATAAGGCAGGGATTTGTGTCCCCCCCCCCACCTTTTCTCCTCTCTCTAGTCCTCTGATGTCCTGGAAAAGAAAAGGTTTGGGCAAAGTCCTCTCCCATTAGCCATGTCTTTCTGAGAAATGGCATATCAGGGAAGCTGTTTCTCAAATGCATTAGCTTCTTTGAAATTCACATTTTTCTGTCTATGGGAAAAAGATTTGAACTGAAGAATTAATTATTAATATCACCTTAAATTCAAAATTGGCTGTGTCTTCAAAAATTTTAAAAACAGTAAGATAAGTATAGTGAAATATAACTTAAACTCTGAACAGAAAAAAATGCAATATAATTCATTGGTTAAAGGGTTAAAATTGCAATACCTCTCCCATGTTACCGATTCTTCTCCTTCCTTTCCTAGTTCTCTCCAGGGAGAGAGCTGGCATGGGGAGGGCGACAGAGGTCGCAGGGAGCACAGCCAGGCTTGCTGCACTGATGCCATGACCCAGCCGAGGGCAAGGAGGAAAGGGACACAGATGTGAGTCCCCTGAAACAACCCGTGTTCCTTTCTCCAGTAAAGTGGGTCCCTAAGGTGGGCGCTCCATCCTTGCACGAACCTAAGAGGGTAAAAGGCAGCAAGCCCTGTTTCTGGAATGCTGCTGGGACACTGGCTTTCAGGGACAGGTGTGCCTTCTTCAGGACAAAGGTGACACCAGGCACTGGGTCAACCTATACCCTCAATTGCATGCACGTCACCAATATTCCCCAGGGATCCAGAAACTCCATTCTTAAGTTGTTTACACATCAAATTGAAACCTACTTGTTAAATGAAATAAATAGTGAATAAATAAATAAATGTTATTAATTGTGAATCAATTATCTAACTTAAAGACTACTTATGTATATTTTATTTTCAGCCTGACCATGGAAAATGCATGTTTCATAAATCATTTATGAGAAAATAATAATGGTTCAATAAAATTATCAGATGTTTGAAGTTTTCATTGTTTTCTACATGATATATAATGGCTTCATTTTTATTTTGTCTTCATGAAGTACGATGACTGGCTTTTATCGCAGTACCTTGACAACCACTGAGGCCACTTAGCCGCAGCTGTCAGCCTGCAGCACCCCAGTGCTGAGGCTGCAAATTCCCTGGTGTGTTTCGCTGACAGCCCGTATGTTCTAGCCCAGTCAGTACAACTGAAGCACGTGCAGAATACCGGGGGAAGTTGTTTGTGCCCTTGTTGACAAGATAGATTACTTATGCTAAGTTTGAAATATTTAATTATCCATGATTAAATGCAACTCCCTCTTTGGAATTTGCATATTTATACCCTTTCAAAATTAAAAGAATATGTATGTGTATATATAGCAACATCACAGAGAAGAATACTAATACAAGAAGGAAAGCCAGTGGAATACATATGAGTTATATATTTAACAGTAAATACTGAGTCCTCTGTTTAGAAAACTTAATATACAAATTATTCTCTATTAAAAATGACACCTCGGGTTCAAAATGTACCTACTCCAATGATTATATTTTTCAGATGTCAATATGGAGATACCAGCTTAATTGTATTATATGCTATATAGTTTAGAATGTGGTTAGGTATTTAATGTTTCATGATAGTTCATTCAGTTTTATCAGTTACAGAATGTTTTCTGAAACTGTTCAGCCACTTTAATGATTCTAAAATTCTAAAACTAGATCAGAATCAAAATTTCAAATTGTGTATTAACTAGTAGTATGACATAGTAATAATGGCATGAAAGATAAAGAAGTGTTTAGAAAAGTGAAAGATAAAATACTGGCTCTCTCTTAAACTGAATTTTAAATCAAGCAAATTGACTTGGGTCTAACGCAATGAAGGAACTATCTCTGTCTAGAAATATACAGTATATATAGAGAAAGTAGAATACCAAAGAGAGAAGAATATTAGCCTCATATGGAGCATATCTACATATGTACATATATATACACTATACACTCATCATATATGTTAACGTATATATATTCCCAAGGTTTGGCTTCAGCTTTCAAAATGTGTGCTGCATAGCATTTCTGATAACTTGGCAGGGAGGCAGCACGGGGCCTCGGACGGGCTGAGGGACAGAGGTCACCGCTGCAGCTCCCACGGCCTGGCCTTGGGCCTCAGTAAAGCAGCGTCATTGCCGTGCTCCCACCGGGCACTCCAGGGGAGCGTGTCACAGCCAGCTCCTACCTAGCTCAGGATGTGGTGAAGGTCTAAGTCAGCTAAGCCTCTTTTTGTTCATTCATATGCGTTTACACTCAGAGGTTATAAAAATTAGGTTCACGTGGAGGAGGTGGCTGGCATTCCGTGTGCAGTCTAAACCTGTGCTTAGGCAGTCTCCGCTGTCAGATGAGAAGAAGCGGTGTGTTTGCTGGAGCCGCTGCTGGAGATGAACTGCGCTGGTCAGGTACAGAGGGAAGGTGGGCTTCTCAGAGGGTGCGCAGCCAAGAATGCGCACCTAGAAATGGGAGGCTGCTCTACTGCACCACAAACCGGGTCTTCAAGAATAAGCCAGGGTTGTTTTTGCTGAAACTATCACCACAGTGTAGGTGCTGTGATTAGCATTTAGTAAGTTAGGTTCTTAGCTGGGGTGACGGGGAGTTGTGAACTTGGATGAGAAAAAAATGTCTTCAGTTTTACTAACTTCTAATTGAAATTTAGCACTTTTTCCAAATAAGGATATAAATGAAAAATATGGTAGCTTTGATATACCAATAAAACCATAAAAATTTAAATATTTTAGTGTTTATATAAAGTTGTTACAGATATGTCAAAATATTGTTTTGCTCACTACTCTGATTATGGTATTCATTAAATTAAGTGGTCTTAATTAAATCATGATGATTAGTAATTCCATTAATAGATCTTATTTAATATGGTTAATAAAGAAGCATTTTTTAAATTGTATTTTTAATCTGGGGGGCGGAGGCGGGAGCATCGCTCAAGGTCAGGAGTTGGAAACCAGCCTGAGCACAAGCGACGCCCCGTCTCTAATAAAAATAGAAAGAAGTTAATCTGCCAACTAAAAATATATAGAAAAAAAAATTAGCCGGCATGGTGGTGCATGCCTGTAGTCCCAGCTACTTGACTCGGGAGGCTGAGGCAGGAGGATTGCTTGAGCCCAGGAGTTTGAGGTTGCTGTGAGCTAGGCTGACGCCACGGCACTCCAGCCGGGGCAACAGAGTGAGACTCAAAAAAAAAATGGTATTTTTATATAATTTGTTTCTTTTGTAAGTTTATATATTTTAGGCATTCTTCTGAGAAAGGGTTCATGAGCACACACTGCCAAAGGAGAACAGGTGGAGTCTACAAACTTCTGTGGATGTGGAGTTTTCAGTGGCAGGGCAAAATGTGCTGCCTTGCTTATTGAGTCTTTTCTCTCTCTTTTTTTAAGAGACAGGGTCTTGCTCTGTCACCCAGGCTGGAATGCAGTGGTGTCATCATAGCTCACTGCAACCTCAAACTGCAGGCCTCAAGCAATAATCCTCCAGGCTCAGCCTCTGGAGTAGTTGAGACTACATCACCATACCAAGCTAATTTTTTTCTTTTTCATTGTGATGGGGTCTCACTATGTTGCCCAGGCTGGTCTCGAACCTCTGGCCTCAAGTGATCCTCCCACCTCAGCCTCTCAAAGTGCTGGGATTACAGGCATGAGCCACCGTGCTGGCCCTAATTCAGTTTCTTGCAACATCTGAGGAGATTATCCTAAGGAAGAGGTAGTAGAGGTGGAAATGGGACGGAAAAAGAAGGTTCCACACAGCAGGGACCGCATGCTGCTCCCTGACACCCTCGGGACCTGGCAGGCCCTCTGAGGGCTCTGGCTCCCGAGCCGCGTACAGGAAGGTGGTGACGTGCGCAGTGCGGCTCTCAGAGCAAGGAGAGATGACTCCCCGAGCTTGACGTGGGAGCCTCGGCGGCGGCCTGCGTGCGCGGGGCGCAGAGAGTCGGTGGTGACCACGCCCGGTCAGAGCCCGAACCCTTGTTTCCTGGGCAGCTGCAAACGCCCCTAACTTCCCACTCGGATAACTGCTCAACCTTGATAAAAGACAGGTACCTAAAATGACTGTAATTGAAATTACTGCCGTCACAGCAAAATGCTGGCATTGAAGTGTGATTTATTTTAATGTGGAGAGGGACTCTCTGACATTCAAGTTTGGGAAGGATCAACCACATCAGTTACATTTCTTATTTTATTATAACATTAACATTGTTATTGTCACTTTGTGAAATGTAGTGAATATTATTTCAAGTGTTGAATTTTGAGGGGAGCGATGAGGCTTATTCTTTTTATAGTTTTTGCAAACTATGTCTGATTTGGAAGACTTTTGTGGACTATTTTATATCAGGAAACATTTTATAATAAGTAATAACAATGACTTTTAAATGTGATTTTATAAATATCAACTTTAATCTTTCATGAGCAAACGTGTGCGATGTGAGCTATAGAATGTACTGGACACTGACGCCGCAGGGCCTGCGTGGACGCGGCCCGGGTGCTGGCCCTGCGCGGTGCGCGAGCGGGAGGCTGGGGTGCGGCCTGTGTGTGGGGTGAGGAAAGGCTCCCTGGGGCATCGCATTTGTTCAGGACAGGAATACCCAGGAAGGGCTAATGGGGCAAAGGCCAAGAGAGACCCCGGGAGGCAGAGGCTCCTGGGAACGAAGCAGCGGGGACCCAGGCCGGCCTGGCCTTCTGGGCAGGCTGGATACAAAGCACGGGAGCGGAGGTGTGGCCACAGCAAGACGTTCGGCCTTGCCAGGTGACCCGAATGTTGAGAGGGAAGGGCTTTCCATTTGGCGAAGATCGCTTCATATGCTGCTTCCGGAACCGAGAGGGGAAGGAGATTGGATGCAGAATGGACAGTAGGCAGCACCAGTCAAGTTCACGACGGCAGAGGTTGAGCCCTGGCAGTGACAAACCGAGAAGGGAGACGGGGCAGTTAAGGTGGACATTTCGTAGGGCCCGTCCCAAGGCTGGGGAAGAAATGAATTTGGAGACGGCAAGAGTAATCATGTCATGTACTGTCCAAACCAGGACATTTGCAAAAGAAAATGAGGTGCAAAAGGGACATGTCATTACCCCAGGTTTCGGGAAAGAGAGGAGCCAGGACTGGGGAGGCCGAGGTTCTGGCCTCGTTAAGTGCACACGGCGGTGCGCCCAGAGCAGGGCCGGCGCCTGCGGCAGGGCCGGTTCGAGAGGAGAAGCCAGCGGCTCCGCTGTAGACGTTAGAGCTGAGAGGCTTGACATTTTTTTGTTTTAAATCCCTGGAACCTAAGTAAGGAGTTAGAAGTCAAAACGCACATTACAATAACATGCATTACCAAGTTTTGCTATAATTTTGCTTATTAATTTTCAAAAACAATTGGGGAGCACTTTATAATTTTATATTCCAAATTTACTGAAAAAAATCAGTGAACCAATTTATTTCATAGGAGGTTTTGTTAAGAAACTGATGTTATCATTAAATATGTGAAAACATATTCCCCTTACACTATTCTAATTCTTTATAGTTTAGTTTACACAAGCCTGGCTCATCACTTCCAAATTACAATAACGAGAGCAAAGTAGGATGACCCTTAAGATTGCATTATCTTTTTTTCTGAGATGGCTATGATATTTGTAAACCTGTCAACAGTAGCACTTACCTTTTGAAGATATTAGGTATCACATTGAGAAAAATGTGTCCAATCAAAAAAATAAATTATTCTTGGCTTAACACATGTACTATACATGGGATACACAAAATCTGGATGAATACCACACGATACCCTATGGTAATAGTTTCCACATGGGGGATGCACACCTCAACGATACACAAAATGATTAAGTGTTACAAGAAATATACATATAGTCACTCTAAAAAAACCCTTTAAAATATATTTCTGTGGATATTTTATTATTAACATAATATGCTGATACAGTGGTACATATATGTAGATAGGTAAACATATATATGTATATGTGTGTATATACTCTCTATGGAGCCAATGATGGTAGAACATATTTTCACCTTGTTGGACTTTCATACTTTACAGAGTGGGCCCGAAGTTTGGCAAGACAGCTACCTAATATGTGTCTGGCTTTGTGCTTTCTGGAACTCTCTAGGTTTCCTGTTCGTCTGAGGAAAAGTCATAAACCTGATTGGCCAATAGTTTGTTGCATGACTTTAAATAAATCGCTTCAGCTTTTTAAATCTCAGTCTCCTTATCTATGAAACTAAAAAATTGGAATTAATGTCTTGTTCAATTAAATTGTGAATGAAAGTGGGCAAAGGACATGAACAGAAACTTTTCAAAAGAAGACAGAATAACAGCCAACGAACATATGAAAAAATGCTCAACATCTCTAATCATCAGGGAAATGCAAATCAAAACTACAATGAGATATCACTTATCTCCAGTGAGAATGGCCTCTATTAACGAGTCTCCAAACAATAAATGTTGGCATGGATGCGGAGAGATAGGAACACTCCTACACTGCTGGTGGGACTGCAAACTAGTTCAGCCTCTGTGGAAAGCAATATGGAGATATCTTAAAGCGATACAAGTAGATCTACCAGTTGATCCAGCAATCCCAATACTTGGCATCTACCCAAAAGAACAAAAGTCACTCTATGAAAAAGACACCTGAACTCAAATGTTTATAGCAGCACAGTTCACAATTGCAAAGATGTGGAAACAACAAAGTGCTCATCAATACATGAGTGGATTAATAAAATGTGGTATATGTATACCATGGAGTACTATTCAGCTATAAGAAACAATGGTGATACAGCACCTCTTGTATTTTCCTGGATAGAGCTGGAACCCATTCTATTAAGTGAAGTATCCCAAGAATGGAAAAATAAGCACCACATGTACTCACCAGCAAATTGATATTAACTGATCAACACCTAAGTGGACAGATAGGAATAACATTTATCAGGTGTCGGGCATGTGGGGGGGAGGAGATGGGTATATTCATACATAATGAGTGTGATGCGCACCGTCTGGGGGATGGACATGCTTGAAGCTCCGACTCGGGGGAGGGGGAGCAAGGGCAATATACATAACCTTAACATTTGTACCCCCATAGTATGCTGAAATAAATAAATAAATAAATAAAAATAATAAATAAATAAATCTAATTAAATACAAAAAAAAATCGTGAGTGCAGGAATGACAGGTCATATTTAGATACCATGGCATTTGTTTCATTGTCAGATACTCATTTTTATTCATAATTCCCCAGACTAGACATAAGAAATCTTGATTGCATCTTTACAGATACCACACGTAAGATTGGACCTTTCATGCTTCCTTTGCACATATTTAAACAATAAATTGTAAACACCACCAGCAAACAGAGTAACAGATATACAGGGTAAAAGGAAGTCATCAAAGGGCATGCTCTGGTAAAGTTATTTTCTTTTACAATATTTATGGGAGAGGGATGGCAACAATAATTTTACCTAATTCATTAGAAGTTCAGCTTCACAGAGAGGACAATAATTTTTAAGAAAACACTGGAAAATTTTACTCAATGGGTTTTCAGTTTAATGTTGGGGAAATCTCAGAAACTATGTATTTGCATACCTTCTGGGATTCCTCCTAAATTAAAAGATTTTGAAAAATAATTAGAAATGTAATATATGCAACCTCATCTTGTCTTATAGCATCTACACTAATATATCAAGTAGATGAATAAAGCTCTGGAACCATAAATTTTAATAGAGTATGTTTTCACTAAAATAATAATATCTACCAAAAATGTATTTATAAGGTATGACTGCACCTGTATTTCCATAATATGATTTATGAAATCTTAATGAAGTACATACTTTATAACATGGATATAAAATTAACTAGGGAGGTATTACTCTATTTTATGGAAAACAAAGTAATTTAGATGAACTTTCACTTCAAAAGTCATAATTCTTCCTGTTATTTGTTTAAAATGCCATCTTTCTGTCACTGTGATTTGTTAAAAATGCTATCTTCCTGTCTCTAGTAAATCTGCACACCTATATTTCATTGCTAAGTATCATCAGTTGAAAACAATCTCTAAGGACCACTTTCCACTGAAAACTATCCTCTTGATATTTACCGTATAATATTTGTAACATATAAGTAACTCTTGATAACATAAGTGCTTTTCCAGATGGCATCTACGGAGTATCTAATACAGGTAAATCTTGTAAAATGCTTTCTATCACTCGTGCAATTATTATCATCATCATCATCTATTGGGCAAAAACCATGGTTATCTCAGTACCTGAAACTTTTTATGCTGGTGGACATTTCCCCTTTACAAGATCTTTAATTGACTTTGTCCTATTAAGTCATTGAGAACCCTTCCAGCAGAAACAAATTCCTAGGACATGGGAAGAGAGAACATGGAACACTGCACAGCAATGTTGCTAGAACGGGATGGGCCAGAAAAGTTGGGTGCAGTACACGACCATCTATTAGTTAGTTCAAAAGGAAATGTTGACAAAGCTTAAAACGAGTTCTTCTTGATAAAAGGTGATTTTCACATTGTGACTAGATAATAAATTACTTTACATAAAAAGCATGTTAAGAAGTTGAGCACCCTGTGCGGAGAAGAAAGCAAACACCACAAGTTCTGCTCAGGGCTCAAGAACCGTGCCTTGCCTGTCAATCCCAGGGTGCACGAGGCCCTCCAGATTCTCCCCTACTGATGCAAGGAGTCTTTATGGAAGAACAGAGACCTGAGGCTACAAAGAATCATAAGAATTAGGTGCTTCCTGGAGCCCAGCTCAAATTTTTGAGTTTCTTGAAAATATGTCTCGTTCTTTGCCAAGTGCGTATAGGCCAGGGGAACTGGTTGGATGACTTCTGTGGGGTGTTCCTAATAGTACTGCTCCAAATTTGGTTCTCTGGTTTAGCAGATTTAGAAGACTGTCTGAGCTACCTGTTATCCTTTAATAAATCCCTTTTCTGCTTAAATCCATTAGGTTTACTCCTGTTTGTAGGACAACGGTGACCGATGAGAGGCCAATACAGATGTGAGGTAGAGGCTGAACACTTTCCTCAAGACAGTTGGAACCAGGTCACCAAATGCCTTTGCTGGGGAGCAGCAATGAATGGATGAATCCCTTACAAACCCCTGAATTGCTTTCACTGTCGGAAGGCAGGCAGGGCACGTGAAATTGAAGTTCATGTTCTGCTGTGGAAGGAGAGAGGGAAGCACTGAGGCGCGGGGACACTGCTAAGACGCAGGGATCAGTGGTCAGTGCACTGGCAGCGCGGCTCTCCCCACCAGCCACGCTGGTCCCCTTTCCGTGGCCAGTCCAACCTCGCCTGTCTTGGAGGTGTCATTGACAACGAGATACGGAAGAATCAGCTCAGTTTCTGGTTTCCCCGGATGTGCCGGGTGCTGAGGTCAGATGGTGCCGACAGTGCCAGGAGGAAGGTGTCCCTGGCTCATCACCACCAAGGTCTGCACCAGAGGTCCTGGGGCGGAGAAGAATGACAGTCATGTGCAGAGGGTGTGGAGCTCGGAGATTCGCTGAAGCGTAGAGCACGAGGAGGCATTCAAAAGGGAAACTGCTCGTGTGGCAGGTCCTTCTCCCTCCAAAAATGGAGAGGTGACGCTATATGAAAAAGGCCAACAGCAGAGTCCTAGCTTCCACTCCCGTGGGAAGTTTTCGGGATAATCGCTCTTCCTGCTCAGCGACTGAAGAGCTCTGCTTAAGGAGGTTGATTACGAACTCCACACACGAAGCCAGAGGACTTCTACGCCCTGATATTTATATATGAAAAACTAGGATTTATATTAATTCCCTGGCAGAGTACAATTTGGCTAAGGGTTACCTTTCCTCAGGACTCCAGTGCAGGGCACCCTGGATTTTATTTCAATGGTAGATTCACATAGAGACGATTGTCAGATACGCATGGCTAAGAAAAATGAGGAGAAACGCATGGGTTTCTCTCTGCAGTCTGAAAGACTGGGTCAGGGTAACCGTAGGGCTCACCGCCTTTCAGTAAAGAGTAATCATAATGATAACCATAATCATAATAAGAACAAATGTTTTCGAGAACTTGCTATGTGCCAAGCATGGTTTAAGGTGTGTTACATGCCAAAGTTCTTTAATAGTGATAGAAATTTATAACGCAGTGTCCGTATTTATCTCCCACTGGTCAGAAGAACCGAGAGCCAAGGTGTACCTAGGCCATGGTGGGCGGCATTCCCCCGTGGGCTTCTCTGCCCTGAGCCGGGACCTCATCTGGGCACTGTGAGCTCTGTCAGTCCTAAGGCCTGGTAGCAGAGGCAGGTTATTTAGAAGTGCGGTTGCAGTTAGATGGTGTAGTTATGTGGAAAGGGATTTCTCAGTCACTGGGTTACTTGTGAGGGCAGGATTAAGATGGTTCCCTGGCAAATGTTGAAATTGTGGGACACATGGTTTCTAAATAGGTAGTGATCACAGACTGAAAACATAGTTTTTCCCTTCATCACAGTGACTCTCTTAAAACCTTAAAGAGGTGAAGAGATACAGCGTAGTACAGCATAGTCGGTGATCATCTGTGGAGGTCAGTCATCCACCGTGAACCATGACCTTCACACAGCAGAGCCTGCACCGGACCCCTGACCGCAGGTGTGTGTGCAGGGGTGTCCTGGGATGGTCCAGGGCTGAAAGAGACCAGAGACCACTGACTGCTGTCTTCACGTGGAGTGAAGTGGGCCAGGCAGGGAGTAGCCTGCCCCATGCAGAGGGCTGGCTGGCCAGTGCTCTCGGGCGCGAGAGGATGCTGAGTCTGAGGGTTCTTTCATTGCGGATGCTGCTCCGGTTTGGAACTGTGAGCACTATGTAACTAAGGAAAGGATATGAAGTAGAAACCCTTGGCATTTGTAGTTCATTTTTCTGACTATAGAGTTTTCTGTCAATATTACATCTATAAAATAAAGGTATTAGTGTTGAAACGAGCTAACGCGGATAGAATTAAGTTGGTGCTTTGCGTACATTTTCACTTGAGGAGTAAACCCTCCCCCCTCGCGACCGCAGGAATGACAGCAGCTCCAGTAAATGAACAGTTTAGCCTCCACATGTGTTGGGCTGGACCACGGAGAAGCAGGTACTTGGTGTGGTGGCTTTACCTGGGACAACAGACACCAAGTCTAGCAAGAGAGTGAGGCCACCTGGGACAGAAAAGAGGTTGGCTTCCAACCGTGGTTGCGTCCACGACAGGACAGTGCTGACAGCCAGCGTGGAGCTTCCCCAAGAACACGTGCCTGTACTTAGCTGCTCTTCAGTTGGATAGGTGGTTACTTTTCAATTCGACTCCCTGGTCTTTTGGGTTTAGAGCAGTTTTGTGCTTGATAGCAGTGAGTCTAAATGCAACCCTGCCTTTTCTTAGCCCCTCCAATGGTAGTAGGTTGAGCGTCACAGAGACCCAAATGCAGAGTATAGTCGTCACACTGCAAGGTGAGACAGATTCAAAGAACTATTTCACAGCAATATCTTGTTTCCATCTTTTCTTTCTGTAAAGCTGTTCAGAAAGGCTTACTTTTTTCTTGGGCACTGCCTGGAAACCTCATATTTCAAAACAATGATTCTATTGTTAAAATAAATGTGTATTTATTTGAAGCTCCCATAGTTTACTTTAAACTATAAATTTAAATAAATGATACAATTAGTATCAGCAACTTGTAAATATATTTATATTATCCCTGGTTGAAAATTAGCATATCTACTTTGATAATATCATAACCAACATATTCTAGGAATCTGTGAAGCAGGAAAACGACCACTGATCACCCTCCACAGGAGTGGTCAGTTCTATTTTGAAGCAATTATTGGCAAGCTGTCCACTTAGACGATGCTTACAATAAATAATCTTCACTCCATAAGACGAGGAACTATTCCTTAATATAAAAAGTTGGGGAGGTCAGGAAACATTTCCAAGTACTTTATTTTGGTTAGACAGATACCATGTGGGATGAAAACCTTCATCTATAAACCAAATACATTAGGTCTCTGTAATTTCCACTGCCCACACTGCACATTTTCTTCTGGGTATAAGCAGTAAGATTTGTGAGACAATGTGATATTAGGGTTATGAAGCAAGAAAACATGATTTTCTACAACAACTATTTGGTGTTCCAGCCAGACTCCTATAGGACTACTCCTGGGCTAGAAAAACCAATCAGACTTGATCACGCAGGCTAATTCAGATAAGATACTTAACATGCTTTCCAAACAGGTGTTGGAGAGTTAGCAAGTCTGGACACTGCCAGGAGAGGACTTTATATTATAGGAATGAAGAGAACTTCAGGTTTTCCCCAAATTATGACCTCCTAGTTTCCTATGTTTGATTCCAAAGGCTGATGGGCACTTCCAGGCCGCACCAAATAGCAGCCTCCTTAGTGCAGGACCTGCCTCTCCGGCAGCAGGGAGCCTGGGAAGCTCTGCTGTTTGTGCAGCTGGCCTGGGACACGCTCACAGTCTCAGGGTGACCTGGGTGTCTGCAAGGCCACAAAGACCGACAGTGGGCATCTCAAGGGAGATTTCCATTTAGTCTTGTATATGCTGAACTTTATTTTAGGGCCCAATGAATAAATGTGTGAGAGATATATTTCTGGGAGTAGATGCTATTTAAGTCCTGAAGAATATTCTGGAATGGTACCCTCATGTGTGGAGAAGGAGCTACACACAGGGAAATGAGAGAATGATGTTTGGAGACACAGACTGTTTTGTAAGTACTTGTGACAGTCCTTGTAAGGCTAGTGGGACAAATGAAGGATCTCAAGACAGATGGGAAGGATCTGAAGGACTATTATAAGATTATTTCTTTGAAATGCAGAAGTTGGCAGCTAAATCAAAAAGCAAAAGTTTCAACCTAAAGAAGGCCGAGTGTGGAACGCAGGAGATCATCTGCATTCTCAATCTAAGGCTTTCACCCTATAATAGGAACCGTGAAGATGGCAAACGGTCAGGTGTGATTTATCATGTAGATGTTCCAGCCAACATGTGGCTCCGGATGCCACTTGGTGTGCTCGTGCATGGGACATTTCCATGGTAACCTGAAATCAACATGATTAGGTAGATGACATCACAGAGTGAGGTGGGCACCCTGACCCTGCCCCCTGGACAAGCTGCCCTGAGAGGACTTCAGTTATGCTTCCCTGCACCCGGCGGATGAGGAGGAGGCTGCTGGAAAATCCTCAAAAATAGAGCAAAAACCCAGTGATGGTTCAGCTTCAGAAAGCTGTGCTGCTCAGTGAGTGCAGAACCCGGGTGTCACCCCTTCCTGGCACAGAAGCCTGAAGCACAAATGCCAGTCTGCCAAATTGTTTGAGGCATTGAAAGATCTTTTATTGCTGTTTTCTGCTCTTTAAAATAGTACTACAATGCTGTAACTAGCAAATCTGTAATGAAAGATACTGGAAAGTTCTCCAAATCATGATGCCTTGGTGGTAAAGAAAATGCCTAGGAGCGAGAGACCCTGAAGCCTTTCTATCCAAGCAGCACAATACGATGCTTCAACAGAAACTAGGTTTGCAAACAGCTCATTCAGCAGACGTTAAATTGAAGTGCCAAATACTAAATGCGGATGAGACTGCCAAGATGCTAGGCTAGAGAGCGGGATGTGGGTAGTGAGGAAATCCAGGAAAGAAAAAAGGCACTGGATCCAAAAAGCTGGACGGACTCCGTCCACGCGGACGGAAGCCAGTTGCGCCAGAGCATTGTGCTGCAGAGCTGAGAACACAGTGGGGGCACTAGGCTGACGCCACTGCAGCCCCAGGGGAAGGCTGGACGTTCAGTCTCAGTCTGGCCTCCAGGGCCGACCCAGCGGCCTGCCCCGATCCCGCCTTCCTCAGCACTCCAGGCCATGTGAAGTGCTTCAGAAGATGCCCTTTGGTAAAGAATTTCTGTGTTCGAATCCTGGCTTAGTATAATACTTACATCTTGTGATCTCTGGAAGGTTAAACTTTCCATTTCTTATCTGTGACGTGGGGATAACGTTGGTGCCTATGCCAGAGAGTTAAATGCAAAACGGGGATGGGGAACTCAGATAAGTCACTGAAAGAGTGCCTGCCTGCTGTCCTTATCACCATGACTCAGGAGACCCAGCCCATCCATCCAGGAACGGCTCTGGACTGGGAAGAGTCAGGCGAAGCTACCAGACACATAGGCAGACACTCACTGAGTAAACGAGCAAAAGGAAAAACAAGCCACCCCCTCAGCAGGAGTATGAAAACACCAATCCCAAAACACAAAAAAGTAAGAACTATTGCCAAAAAAGACAGTTAGCAAAATCCATATCCAGCACATGCAAACAGTCCAGGAAAAACTGTTCAATGGTTAGTTTGAGAAGGACTTAAAATAAGCATGTCTAAAATGTCCAAGAGACTAATCTGGGAATGATCTCTATCAAAAAGCAAAGCACTGTGGCCCCCAAAATGGACAAAAATAAAACAAACCAAAAAGGTCTTTATAAAAAATAATTAGACAGGAAGAAAAAATGGCGGAGTAAAGGTAACCCCCGGGATTCCTGCTCCCAGAGAAGGAGACATAGACCGTGGTCTCCTACATGCGAGTGGATCTCCCCGCTACAAGGACAACATCGAGAATCCGCAGAGGTTCAGCGCGGGACTCTCAAAAAAGGAAAAGACAAGGTGATCGGGAGATAAGATCGCGTTCTCTGGAGACTGCAGAGCAAACAATAGGGCGCGTGGGAGGGCCGGCCCGCCGGGCCAGGGGGTGAAGTGGG
>VBSM01001124.1:2291760-2306024 GCA_008086735.1 Cheirogaleus medius
TCATTGAACATAATTCTGAGGGAGATGAGGTTAAGATGGTTAAATAAAAACTGGTTTCATTCATAATAAAATTAAAAAAGGCTATCAACCTAAAAAAAAAAAGAAATAATTAGAAATCTTTGATATGAAAAATATACTCATGAGAATTAAAAGAATAATAATAACCAGTACATAAACCAAAACTCTGTACTGGGCATAGTTAAGGAAAGAAATTGGAGTATTGCAAATAGGCATGAGGCATTCACCCACAATTCCACAAAGAAATGCAAACATGAATACATTATAAGGCTGTTAAGAAACAGAAAATAAATTGAGACACTCCAGTTTGCATCTGCTCAGAGTACCAGATGAAGAAAATGAGAGAGGTATAGTTGAGAATTTCCTAGAAATGAAGATGCCTTCCAATAAAATACAAAAAAAAATAGACTTTCCGATTTCCAAGAAAGATAAATACTTATTAGCCCAAACCTAGGAATAAGGTAGTGAAAATATAGAATATAAAAAATAAAGAGAAAAATAAAAGGCAACAGAGGGAAGATTTGGAGTATAAAGTTCTGAAAGCAGGTTACTCACCTGCTATGTAGATGCCAGAAGACAAAGGATTATCTTCCAAAGGTGCAGAGAAAAGCCAATAAACTTAAAAATTTATCCCAAACAAGCCATCAGACAGGAGAGAGGAAAAAATAGAGATATTTACAAACAAACACTGACAAAGATATTTCACCACCCTCAGGCACTAAATAACAGCAATATATCCAAGCAAGAGGGAAGTACTTCAGAGCAAAGGCGTGAGAGAAAGGAAACCCTGAAAAGCACAGATATTAATAAAATGTCAGAACACATTTATTACAGACTCTGCTGTAGGGACAATAATTAATGTTAAAAAATTAAATCTCCCCCCAAAATTTCCTAGCCACATTAAGATGGAGGAAGTTGGTACGTGAAGAATATCTTACATACGTGGTTAAATTTTCAGTTCCATACATTCTACAGAAAAATGGAACACTGTGTACCTTCAAATTGTTTCAAAAAAATATAAAGTGTATGTAAAATTCAGATATAACCACCAAAGGACAGCAATACACCGTGTCACTCTGCAGTGTGGCACTGACCCCGAGAGTCTCAACAGTGGCTCTTTCACCTACAAGTTTGATGAGGGAGGACGGGCACATTTCTGGACCTTTCAGGACCTCAATTACCCCACCGTTAGAATGGGAATTATATTAGTACTGTCCTCATAGACTAGACGTGCGGACGGGATGCATCAGCGCCTTGGAGGCTGTCCTGGCTGCGCTGTGTGTCCGGAGGACTCCGTGTGCCTGTCTCCGGCTCAGCGGCTCCCTGTGCAGGTGTGTCCATTCTGCCGTGGCCCGTCCACCAGGTCTTGTATTCCATGGCTGTGCTTTCCATTTGGAAGGTATAGTTTTTCTTTTACAGAAATCTGTGTGTACCTTCTATATGGAGTCTTTTTCTTTAAGGATTAAAGGTTACTTCATCTTCATAACCACTTTAAACATTTATTTTATGTTCCTGTTTACATTGGTGCTTAAGCAGTTTGGTCCCTGCAATGCTAATATTTCTACTTGTTCTGTTTTGCCAGTTTGGGTGGATTGTTTTTCCCATGAGTTTGTAATATTTAAATGCAAACTCATCGTAAATACATGTGTTGGTGGGAAGAGGCATTTCTTCTATGAAGATCCCCAGAGATACTGCTGACATGAGAGCAGATTTTCCATTAACTTCTTCATCTGGAGTTTCTCCTACATAGTAGTCATTGAGCATTTGCATTCCAACCACAGTTAAGCCCAAGGTTAAGATTTTTATATATGAGAATTTTTTCCCCACATACTGTTCAGTGGAGACAAGCCGCTTCCTTGCCTTCCTGGGCTAGAGGCTGGAGGTGTTGTTCCCTCTTGGGGTTGCAACTCAAAGCGAGAGTTTTAATTCCAACTCTCCACTTTTCTCAAGCCACAGGCCTTATCCCTCAAGTTTCTCTACAGGCACTAAAACCAAATTCCTAGCGACTGCAGGTCGGTGGCACTGACCCCCACAGCCCCGGGCCACCGCCCCTCAGCCCTGCCCTCGCCTGGGCTCCCCTCCCCCATCGCCTCAGGGCGCCTTTCATGCTCATCACTGGAACTGTGACTTTGTCATTTAAGTTTTATTAACCAAGATATTATGAATCCTCACATTAAATTTTAATATAATGTTTGTAGTGTATTTATGTCAACTTTCTGGGCGAGACTGGTAACACTGTGATCCAGCACACCTTTCTCTAACAGCACTTAATGTAGTTTCAGGTGGTGAACTTCACAAGGGCCTCTTGCTTGCTGAAGTGAAAGTTACCTCTGTCACGAATTTGGTCTGAACTTTGTAATTGCCTTCAGAAGCAAAAAGAAAAAGTTCTGCTTTGTCGAATAACTCTATCTGGACCTGTAGTTCTGCAGTTAGAATTCCAGAGGGAAAGGCTTTGCTTCTGTGTGTTTGTACTCTACTTTGGAAACAACGGCACTCGCACGCCCAGTGGAAGAGGAGGGAGAGAGGGAAGGGTAGCACATAATCGTCACATTAGTCACGTGGAAATGTGCAGTTTTTGAAATGTGTTGGCTCTTCAAAACATTAATATGGGTCAAAGCATATGATTAATGACCCTATACATTACATGCGAAAACATCTGAAGTTTTCTACCCTTGTGGTTTAAACAGATCATTTGCTATGCCTGTGATATGGGTCTAAGTTGCCTATCAATTGACTTGTCTAGTGATTTTTCATGAGATTTGATATACCTGAAGTTTATGCTATATTTTCATAGCATTATACACAGAGAGTTTCAAGAATCATGTTTATCTATCTTCAAATATTCTCTCCACAAAAAAGTAAATATTCTAAAGTTAATTGAAAAAATCTTCCTAACACAGCCACTTTTGATAAAAACCCACGTGTTGTGTAAGCCATGTTTGTATACCAGGGACACCATCACTTTTCAAAGGAGTCTGCATGTTTGGGATGGAGAATGTGTGGTAAGTTGGCTTGGTTCCTTACCACACGGGGAACTCATCCTTTACCTTCTAACCTCAGGGATCCTCCTGCGAGAGGTGAAGAATCTTTCCAACTCCACAAGACTTGCTTTGGCCAAATGGATGTTGGCAGAAGCAATCTAAGCTTGAAATGTACCTGAAATGTTCTGCCACTGACAGGAGAACATCCTGTCCTACCAGCCCACTGGGCCTGCAGGCCCACGGAAAACAGACATGTCCGAGACCAGCCTGCAGCTCCGAGTCAGGCCAGGCAGGCTCATCTGCAGATGCCGGGACCAGAATAAATAATTATCATTTTAAAACATAAAGTTGTGGGCTGGTATGTTATTCAGCATCACTTTGTTAGTAATTAAAATATGCCAAAAAATGCCTAATAAATTTGTTTTTGACAGTAAATTGAATGTATGTACCTAACATGTATTTTTGTTAATTTTTCAACGACAAAAAAGTTGACTTTGTATGAGATCCTTTTTTACTATTCAATTAATATAAAATAGGGCACTGAAGCTAATATTCCCTGAAATTAGACAGACCAGATAATATCTAATTTAAAAGCCACTATAAATCATGAAATAGTTGAGTAGAAATTTATTCTAGCAATGGTAGATCAAATAATTCACACCTACCCTCTCACTAAGGACAATGAAAAATGTTATGTGAAATTCACAAAAACTTATTAAATGCTTTTTACAGCTTCCCAAATGATAACGCTAATAAGAAATTATGAGGCCAAAATCTATAGAGAGATCCCTGAGTTTTAAAACCAGTGTTCAAAACTGCTTTTGTCCTGAAAGTATTTGGAACCCAGAAAAACAACAGAAGAAACTTTTCAGTAAATGGGTATCCATATGGATGAAAAAGAAAATCAAGGCCCGGAGCAGTGGCTTACGCCTGTAATCCTAGCACTCTAGGAGGCCGACACGGGTGAATCGCTCAAGGTAAGGAGTTCGAGACCAGCCTAAGCAAGAGCGAGACCCCGTCTCTATTAAAAATAGAAAGAAAATTACCCAGTCAACTAAACATATATAGAAAAAATTAGCTGGGCATGGTGGCCCGTGCCTGTAGTCCCAGCTACTAGGGAGGCTGAGGCAGAAGGATCGCTTGAGCGCAGGAGTTTGAGGTTGCTGTGAGCTAGGCTGACACTATGGCACTCTAGCCCAGGCAACAGAGTGAGACTCTGTCTCAAAAATAAATAAATAAACAAGAAAATCAATACTTCATATCATATACATAAAATCACTTTTCACTAAATGTGACAGTCTGAAAGGTAAAATTAATATGGGAGAATATATATTCAGCAGCAGATAAATGACCACGGGACTTGAAGAATTCCTTAACCACTTCGGTCCGCGCTCACCGGCCTTGAAGCCTCGCCCGCAGCCGGCACTCGCAGTCCGCACGGTGGTGTGTGCTGCGCATTGACGACGGATCCGTTCTGCTCTTGTGTGATGAGGAAAGCTTTAAAGCACTGAAAGCTTGTTTTACTTTACAGGCAGATTTAGGAAAATAACTATAATAACTCCTACTAAGGACTTGTTAAAAGGTCACAGATTCGTAGTCACTTATTAGCTGAACGTACACATTGCAACTGCAGAGATAAAAGCAAAAGCTTTTGGCTGTCGGCTAAAGTCGACGCTCGCATTCATCGGTGGCTGACGACTATAGTTGACACTGGTACCGAAGTGGTTAAGGAAAGAGGGAGGGCGAATGGGAACCAGGGAAACACACGTGAAAGCCACACTAACATGTGGCTGCGTAGCCACTACATTGGCTAACATTAAAAAGTCTGGCCAAACTAATGCTCGACACAGACTGATGGTATGAAGTAAAGGATGAGCACATGTACCACATTGGAAAGCAGTATTTTTATTACCCAATATTTTTATTTGTGTATCTTAAGATACACAAAACCTATGGCCCAATAATTTTAATCTTGGGTATATGTCAGAAAGAAACAAATGCCAAACAAATTTTATATATTGCTGCATATGATTTATCACAAAGGGTAGAAGCTTAAAACAACACATATTGATCATCACATATGGTTTCTTATGATCAGGAATCTGGGAGAAATTTTGCCGCATTGTCTGGCTCAAGCTGTCACAGGAGGTTACAGACCAGCTTTCAGTGGAGGGCTGCAGTCTTCTCAAGGCTTGATGGGAAACCTGCTTCCAAAGCCCTTCACATATTCACTAGGGGGGTTCAGTTCCTCAGTAGATCTCGGCCAGAGCCCTCGGTGGTTCCCTGCTGCAAGGGCCTCCCCATGGACTTGGTTACAACGTGGCAGCCAGCTTTCCCCAGCACAAGAAAATTGAGAAAGACAGGCAGAGAGAGAAGCAGAGAGAAACCGTGAGGCAGAGAGACAGAGACAAGCAGGGAGACAGAGACAGGCAGGGAGACAGACACAGGCAGAGAGACAGAGACAGGCAGGGAGACAGAGATAGGCAGAGAGACAGAGACAGGCAGGAAGACAGAGACAGGCAGAGAGACAGAGACAGGCAGGGAGACAGAGATAGGCAGAGAGACAGAGACAGGCAGGGAGACAGAGACAGGCAGGGAGGCAGAGATAAGCAGGGAGGCAGAGATAGGAAGGGAGACAGAGACAGGCAGGGAGACAGAGACAGGCAGAGAGACAGAGACAGGCAGAGAGACAGAGACAGGCAAGAGAGGCAGAGCAGGCCAGCCAGCAAGTGAGTGCCCCAGACGGAGCTGCGGACTTTTATGGCCTCCCCTGTGAGGTGCCATCCCATCACGTGTGCCTTTTGCTAACAGCCACACAAACCAGCCCTGCTTGAAGGTGAGAGGGGACGACAGGCAACACAGGAGTGTGCAGACTGAGAGGTCAGGGCCACTGAAGACTAAACTACCACATACGGATTTCCCTAAACCACATTGTTTATAATAGACCCGAACTGAAAAGAGCCCAAAGGTTGATCAGCGTTAGGAAGGATAAAAAATCTTTCGTATGTCTATGAATGTGAATATTATACACCAAAGAGGATAAATAAACTAGAGCAAGAACACAGGGATGATTCTTACAGACACAAGGTAGAGTGAAAGGAAAGGACAGAAAAGAATAATTATATAGGCATGCCTCCGGGACACTGCAGCTTTGGTTCCAGACCACTGCAGTAAAGCAAATACAGCAAGAAAGCGAGTCATACAATTTTTTGATTTCCCAGGGCACATAAAAGTTATGTTTACACTATACTGTAGTCGATTAAATGTGCAATAACATTATATCTAAAAAACACCATATATAGCTTAATTTAAAAATACTTTATTGCTAAAAAGTGCTAATGATCATCTGAGCCTTCAGCAAGTTGTAGACTTTCTCTGCTGGTGGAGGGGCTGGCTGCAGTGCTGGTGCCCCTGACCAACCAGGGTGGTGGCTGCTGAAGGCTGGGGTGTCTGCTGCAATTTCTTAAAATAAGACAACAAGGGAGTTTGCCATGTCAATGGACTCTTCCTTACACCAACGATTTCTCTGTAGCACACAATACTATTTGATAGAATTTTAGCCACAGAATTTTCAAAATTGAAATCAATCCTCTCAAACTCTGACACTGCCTTAGTAATATTCTGATGTTTAGTAATATTCCGAATCCTTTGTTGTCATTTCAACAATGTTCCCAGTATTTTTACCAGTAGATTCCATAACAATAAGCCACTTTCTTTTCTCATTCATAAAAAGCATTTTTCATCTGTCCCAGTTTATCACGAGATTGCAGCAATTCATTAATATCTTCTAGCTCCATTTCTAGTTCTAGTTCTCTTGCTATTTCCACCACACGTACAATTCCCGCCTCCACGGAAATCCAGAACCCCTCAAAGTCATCCATGAGGGTTGAAACCAATTTCTTTCAAACTCCTGTCAATTGATATTTTGTCCTTCTCCAATGACTCATGAATCTTCTTAATGTCATCTAGAAGTGTGAATCCTTTCCAGAAGATTTTCAATTTACTTTGCCCAGATCTATCAGAGAAATCACTATCTATGGCAGCTATGGCCTTCACAGAATGTATTTCTTAAATAATAAGACTTGAAAGTTAAAGTTAGTCCTTGATCCATAGGCTACAGAATGGATGTTTTGTTATCAGGCATGAAAACAGCATGCATTTCTTTGTACATCTCCATCAGAGCTCTTTGGTGACCAGGTGCAGTGTCAATGATGAGTAATATTTTGAAAGACATCTTTTATTCTGAATGGTCCATCTCAACAGTGGGCTTAAAATACTTAGTAAACTGTGATGTAAACAGACTTGCAGTCACCTAGGCTTTGTTGTTCCATTTATAGAGCACAGGCAGAGTAGATTTAGCATAATTCTTAAGGGCTCTAGAATTTTCAGAATGATATAAGAGCATTGACTTCAACCTAAAGTCACCAGCTGCATTCGCCCCCAGCAAAAGAGTCAGCCTATTGTTTAGAGCTTTAAAGCCAGGCATTGACTTCTCCTTCCTATCCATGAAAGTCCTAGATTGAATCTTCTTCTAATAAACACTTCCAATCTACATTGAAAATTCGTCGTTAGTGTTGCCACCTTCCTCAATGATCTTAACTAAATCTTCTAGGTAACTTGCTTCAGCTTCTACATCTGAACTTGCTATATCACCTTGCACTTTGAATATATTACAGGCACGGCTTCTTTTCTTAAACCTCATGAACAAAAGTGTGCCAGGTTTAGATTTTTTTTGTAGCTTCCTCATTTCTCAGCCTTCATAGAATTGAAGAGAATTATGATCTTGCACTGAATTAGGTTTTGGCTTAAGGGAATGTTGGGGCTTATTTGTTTTTCTATCTAGACTGCTAAAACTTTCTCCATATCAGCAATAAGGTTGTTTCACTTTCTCATCAAACACACTTTACTCTCGTGTGTTCACTGGGGTAGTACTTTTTTGTTTTTTTTTTTTTTTTTTTTTTTTTTTTTTTTTTTTTTTTTTGGAGACAGAGTTTCACTCTGTCACTTGGCTAGAGTGCAGTGGCACCATCTCATAGCTCACTGCAGCCTCAAACTCTTATCAAGAGATCCTTCTGCCTTGGCCTCCATAGTAGCTGGGACTACAGGTGAATACCACCACACTCAGCTAATTTTTTCTACAAGCACAAGCCACCATGCCCAGCTAATTTTTTTTCTATTTTTATTAGAGATGGGGTCTCACACCTGCTTAGGCTGGTCTTGAACTCCTGACCTCAAGCGATCTTCCTGTCTTGGCCTCCTAGAGTGCTAGGATTACAGGGGTGAGCCACTTGCTGGGGCCTGGGGTAGCACTTTTCCTTTGCATTTACAACTTGACTAAGTGGTGCAAGAGTCTCCCTTTTGGCCTGTGTCAACTTTCAACATGCATTCCTCACTAAGCTAATCTTTTCTAGCTTTTGATTTAAAGTGAGAGATGTGCAACTCTTCTTTTCACTTGAACACTTAGAGGCTATTGTAGGGTTATTACTGGCTTACTTTCAATATTGTTGTTCAGGCCTTGTCTCAGGGAAGAGAGAGGCCCCAGAAGAGGGAGACAGACAAGGGACTGGTCAGGAGTGGAGCAGTTAGAACATATGCAATATATATCGATCAAGTTCGCCATCTTATGTGGTGCCATTCATGCCACCCCAGAACAATTGCAATAGCAACATCAAAGGCTAGTGACCACAGATCATCACTGCAGATGTAATGATGATGATGAAAAAGTTTGAAATATTGTGAAAATACCAAATTGTGACACAGAGACTGGAAATGAGTGTGTGCTATTGGAAGAATGGCATCTATAGACTTACTAAATACAGGATTGCCACAAACCTTCCATTTGTAATAAAACACAGTGTGTGTGAAGCACAATAGAGTGAGCTATGCCTGATTACACTTATGTAAGCTCCTAAACAGACAAAACTAATTGAAATTTTAAAAGACATGTACATTGAAGGGAAAACTAGGAAGAAAAACTAGGATATAATTATGATAAAAGTCAAGATAGAGGCTCTGTGTAGTGGGGTGGAGGAGAGTGTGTTTGGGAGAAAACACAGGGAGGTCCTGGAGCCCTGGAAATGTCTTCTTCTTACCCTGGATGCCGGTACATTGAGTGTTTCCTGTATAATTTGTTCTATTCTATATTTATATTTTTGCCTTTTTAATCTATGTGTGTTACAGTAATGTCAAAATGTTTAAAAATTACATTAAGTTTAATTAGTCTCAAGCGAAAATCTATTCAATATGCATTGCCACATTTTTGGATCTGATTTAATAATTGGTTAAAAACAAGCTCCTTGAATATTAGAACGTAAATATGAAGATTCTGAGTTGAATGCAAATGTCTCACTGTCAAAGTCAATGAACATTGCCCCTGTTCTGTTCCAATATTTCTTATGTCCAAGGGCATTAGGAAGTCTTTCTTAAATGTTGCACAATGGTCTCAGAGTGGCCATACACATGTTGACATTCAGAAAATAATTAGAACAGAAAAGAAGAACAGGAGAAAAAAGAAGAGAGAATGGAAGATGAAGGGAAAGATGTGAGATAATGGGAGGAATAAAAGGAAAACAATTTAAAAAAGGCTTTTTCTACATGGACAAAGAGGTAAAAATTAGCTTACTAGTTCAATCAGTGTTGGTTATTCAGAAATGTTTGGAGTTATAAATATACATGCTTTATCTCTACATTGGTTGAACTAACTGAACTAAATTAATTACTAGCTGAAAATAAGCTATCAGTTTCTATTTTATCTATTAAAGGAAGACATGAAAATATATGGAAGAAAGCTTGGCAAATTATACATTTCCATCCAAGCATTTCAGTCATTATTAGGGTCTAATATCTTTAGAAATACATGTTGAAGGACAAATATCATGTCATTTGAAAACATTTTTATAATAATTTCCCCCCAAAACCCTAAGATTATCATTCAAGCACTTTGATATTGCCAGTACATTGCTGGTGCTACACTGTTTTATGGTGAGTTTTACGGTGCTACTGTATGAGCTTTTGAAAGTGCGGAAATCAACGAAGGCACCACTGAGGCTCTCTGAGTTCAGAGCAGATCATTGTATTTCATTAGACCCAGAGAAGTGAGCCCCCTCATGCACTGCTGCCCCTAACTGACTTGCGCAACTCTGGTGGCCACGGTGCAGCTATCTGAGCACTGACACAGCACGAACCCTGGCCACCAGCTTCCTGGAAGAAGGAAGCTCTCTTCTGGAACTTTGGAATGCCTGTGTTTTGTATCACTTTGATAGTGTTTGACACAGCCACATGTATACAGATCTAAAATAAACATTTGGCAGTTAAGATTTTGAAAGTCACCATCCAAAATGTCACGAGCGGCACACTGTGCTGTCATCCAGGGGCTCCTGATTGCTGTGCCCACACGCCTTTCATGTCGGCTCTGGAAGGGACAGACCTCTGTACAGTCTTTGCTATTTGTGGGAAAATGCACAAAACTCTTGGAGAACATTTTAAACACAGTCAACTACATGTAACACAAAATGCAACTCACATAAGCACCACTTTGAAAGAAGCTAGTTTTTGCATCATTTTTTTTTCTTTTTGCCTTCAATTCTAAATTGAGCATAAATGAAAAATGTCTAGTGTAAATGCATCGGAAAATATACTGCTCTTCACAGCCTCCTGCCTCCTACGTTTCCAGCTTGCTGAAAACTATCAACAGACAACCCGTCTGCCGGCATTCTCTGCCCTGGCCTCACAAGCCGCACGGCACGCGCCTCTCTCTTCTAAGCAGCTGCTGTAAAACCCCAACATCCCTTGAAAACCTAGACATAGGATTTGAAACAGATTTTTGTCCCATTGTTAATTTTCCCCACTTTACACAGTTCTCACTTGCAATTTCTACCTCCTGCTTAAAAAACGACTTCATCTGAGGCAGGGTAGCGGCTGTTATCCAGCCTCACATCCACAGTCTGAGTGGCGGATCCTTGGCAAAATATTCTTTCCCAGGGTATGAGTGATCCACTTCAGAGCATTAGGGAATAACGCCTGCATAATTGAAACTTTTTAAATCTACATCTTGCAGCAGGTGAGCATAACAAAGAACCGTGTTCTTTATGAAAATTTTGATTTATATAAAAATCATGCAATCATTAAAAAGAAGGAGGAACAGTGTTCTCATTCATTGCATTAGATTTAAATATAGCGAAAGTCACCTTTACATTTTTTGGAAATTAGAATCTCCAGGGATGCATCATATAATTATTGCATTGTTTCTGTCAGACTCACTGTGACTCTGACATATTTTGGAAACTAAAATTAGAACCAGGGTGAAGCAGCGAAGTCCTAAAAGACTAATAGTATGTCAGCTTCCATCAAATCCGTATATTTACCTTCCAGAAAAGACAAGGCTGCTTCTGTTAGGGTGCAGTTATGGGAGGAGGGCGCCTCAGCAAGGAGGTGGGTGAACGGCAGGGTTTCCCCCAGCCTGCAATGGCCAATTAACAAAATTAAAGAAAGGACTCCATGGGGTTGAATGACAAGAGCAGGAGCGATCCAGCACAACAAGGGGAAGTTGTGACTTTCCCCTGCTCCAAGCACATGCACTAGCAGAAGGGTGACGAAGTGCAACCTTAAGACTTGGCTACATGGTGGTTTCATTCCCAGCCCTCCTCCCACCCCACCCCACCCCACCCCTGGGGGTTTTCAGAGAGGATTATGGAAAACTGTGACCTGTGACACAGGGAGTGGTTTCCACCCCAGAAGCTACAATTTTCCCATGCATAATAAAAGAACAAACCTTGTATTCCACAGGGTGGATTCCACTCAAAGGACGGACCTGTCCCTTCTCCAGGATGTACTTTTGCTTTGCAAATAAAGGCTGCTTGTGTGACTTGTGGGTTGTGGCTCGTTGATTGCTCCGTCTACTCTGGCTGTGATTCCACAGGTTGGAGGCTCAGAACCAGTCATGGCCCTAACACTTCCATACTGTATTTCCTGCTCCTTACTTTGCTAGCTTTCCAGGAGTGTTGAAAGGTTAAAATTGGATCTAAAGGTAGGCAAAAATATATTAAATATATGAAACATACGAGAAATAGAAAATGCAGTGAGGCAGTTGAGCTGGATGGAGCACACCCTGGTCGTGGTCAGGTTCCGCAGGGATACTTGGATACTGTGTCGCCTGCCTGGTGGAGGCCAGGGGGAGGCAGGGGGGCTCGGGCAGGCGGGCCCCCCCGGGGGCTCAGGGAGACTGCGCACTGTGACTCCACAGCTCCACAGCGCAGCACCGGTCAGCCACCGGCATAGTGCTAGCTTCTTGGAATTTTCCTGAAGTTGGAAGGTGCCTGGGGTTCCTGTTGCTGAGCCCACAGAGGCAGGGCAGGCAGGCAGCAAGTGGCAGGGTGGAGCCCCCGCAAGGCAAAGTGTCAAGGAACAGCAGAGCCGGAGCTAGTTGAAGGCAGCCGGACAGGTTTTATCCAGTTTGGCTGGAGTAGGGGAGAGGCCCAGTGTAAGCCAATGCGCCTAAACACCCGAAGCCATGCAAACCCCGGGTGTGCCAAAGGAGAAGGGCCAGGGCGCTAGGATGAGGCTGGCTGGCAAGCCAGGCCTCCACCGCAGGGGACTGGGCAGCAGCCTGCGATGACCTCTCCAAAGGTGGAACAGACACACACACATCAAAGGGCAGAGAAAGGATTCACAGCTGAAGATTTTACAGCAGATGCTCTGAGGAAGAGGAAGACTGGAGGCTGGCTGGCACCAGGAATTCTTTGGGCAGCCCCGACTTTCAGGGTAAAGGGGACACAGTGGCCCCGCACACGGACAGGACAGGCAGCCAGGAGCCAAGCCCACTGCAGGAGGAGTTCTCAAAGGCAAGGCTGAGCCTGGCTGACATGAGACTGAGATGGAAAAAAGAGGAATGAGCAGAGGTATTCCACTGTTCCCATCCTGAGCCACATGCAAGCTTTGAAGCCAGTTCCTGGTCTGTTCACAGCCCCACACCCCTCACAAACAGGGCAGGGGAGAGGGAGGCAGGGGAGAGGGAGGCAGGGGAGGGGGAAGCAGGGGAGGAAGAGAAAGGGGAGAGGGAGGTAGGGGAGATGGAGGCAGGGGAGGGGGAGGCAGGGAAGGAAGAGTCAGGGGAGAAAGAGGCAGGGGAGGAAGAGGCAGGGGAGGAAGAGGCAGGGGAGGGGGAGGCAGGGGAGAGGAGAGGCAGGGGAGAAGGGAGGAAGGGGAGAGGGAGGCAGGGACTAGGGGAGGCAGGGGAGAAGGAGGCAGGGGAGAGGGGAGGCAGGGACTAGGGGAGGCAGGGGAGAGCAGGGGAGAGGGGAGGCAGTAGGACCGTGTGCAGAGCTGCTTGGGCAGGCCTTCAGCCAGTGCCCTCAGTCCCCACCTGCCTGGTTACCTGCAGGGGAGGAGGGGACAAAGGGACAAGGGGTGGCACCTACATGCAGCACCCGCTGGCATGCAGTCAAGTCCTGCCTGAGGCCTCACTGCCCTGGTGGACACCAACATCTGGGATTTTTCTGTTTTTCTCTACTTGTAATTGGACGTTGCTTCAGTTTTGGATGTCAGCATTTGATGTTTCTTCTTGTCCCTGCTGTCACTTTGATTTTTCTATTTCACGCTCACTCGTGGTTATTGTAACTTGAGCCTCATTCTGTCTTTGAGCAGCTTACTTTAGATTGGGTGTGTTCATCAGAATTTCCCCAATGGTGTCCCAGCCATGCCGTGCCGCAAGGCGAGCAGAAGGATCTGCTGTCCTTCCCGCACCTTCCATGCGCGTACTTTTGTCAGCTGTCAGCCTCTCGCGCCGTGGAGCTCCCAGGGACAAGGCAAGTGACCCCTTCTGACACCCTAGGACTACATCAGTATGCATTTTTCAGTTCAGCACGCCTGAATAAAAGTTCTCTCTTCAAAAATAGTGTGTAGTTCATCTAAGGCAAAGCATTTAAGTAATGACTTGATAAACCCAGTTCACTCTATGACTTTAATCTCTTGTTAAACTTCATGAAAATTGCAAATAGACATTGGTTGATTAAAATGCTTGCCACACAACGTAATTTGTAAAAGTACTGGCTAATGATCACAAAATTTTTGAAGTTCTTCTTTATTGTGCAAATGAGTCCCAAAGTTTACAGATGGACATAACATTTGACAGGGGTCCTCAAACTTTTTAAACAGGGGGCCAGTTCACTGTCCCTCAGACCGCTGGAGGGCCGGACTATCCTCTTCTATTCAACATGTGCTCAAAGTCCTAGCTATAGCAATCAGGCAAGAGAGGGGTATTAAGGGTAT
>VBSM01001124.1:2306124-2326446 GCA_008086735.1 Cheirogaleus medius
TGGGACTGCAATCTAGTGCAGCCTTTTTGGAAAAGAATTTGGAGATGCCTCAAAGAGATAGAAATAGAAATACCATTTGACCCTGCAATAGCCTTGTTGGGCATCTACCCAAAAGAGCATAAGTCATTCTATTATAAAGACATCTGCACCTGAATGTTTATTGCAGCACAATTCATTATTGCAAGGTCTTGGAAGCAACCCAAATGCCCGTCAATCTAGGAATGGATAATTAAAATTTGGTATATGTTCACAATGGAATATTACTCAATTCTAAGAAACGACAGTGAATTAGCACCATTTATGCTATCTTGGATTAAGCTTAAGCCTGTTATACAAAGTGAGGCAACACAAGACCAGGAAAAAGGGCTCCACATGTACTCGCTATCAAATTGGTTCTGACTGATTAAAACTGTGGTACTCAAATGGTGGTAGTACTCATCAGGGAGTTGGGGGGGTGTGACCCACATCTTTCGGATATGGCGAACATTGTAGGGGGGAAGGGAATACCTCTAACCCTTTTTAGGGAGAGGCAAAGAAATATAATGTAAACAAAATGTCAAAAAAAAATCTTTTATCAGGTGGTGGGCAGGTGGTGGGGAGGGGAAGAGTGTATACTTACATAAGGGGTGTGACATGAACCTCCAGGGGGTTGACATGCTTGGAGCGCTGGCACGGGGGGGGAGGGTTGGCAGGGGCAATGTATGTAATCCTAACAATATTTGTACCCCCACAATATAATGAAATAAAAAAAAAGAAAAGAAAACTGTGAACAAATTCCTATGCACACTGCACATATCTTATTTTGAAGTAAATAAACAAAATGGGCAAAAACACCTTACAGGCTGGATAAATGTCCTCGGTGGGCTGCACGTGGCCCATGGGCCATAGTTTGAAGACCCCTGATAGCAATTCAATTTCTATAAATATGTCATTAGAAAAGAGTGAAGTGTGATGTAAGGAAAGATCAATATATAGGTTGTTCATTATTTATATTAGTGAAAAGTTGGAGACAACTTAAGTAGCTAAGGAAATCGAACAGTGATTATATTTATAAACTGCAAAAAAAGATCAACATTATTTTTCACCTCCTAAAATTTACAGAATATTAGAAAGGAAACTACTAAACAGGAACAGAAGGCTTTGAATAGATCCAGGATTCTTTAGAATCACATGATAGCTCAGCTAGTAAATTCCGGAAGTCAGGAAAGGCTTTTCCATGGAAATGATCCTTCAGAGGGCTGAGGCTGAGGACAGGGAAGGGCAGGAGCCCAGCAGGGCTGGAGGTTTGTGAACAGGAGGAAATGGCCCTCAAGAGCCTGGGGAAGTAATTTATTCAAAACATTTTAGCTTTGTTATATTAACATTTATAAAAACAGACAAAACAAAAATAAGATAAAACAATAGGAAATAAATTGTAACTCTTCTTTTCTCCTCCTGTGCTCCTTTTTTTAAAAAAATTGTGGCAATATAAACAAAATGTAAAATGTATCATCTTAACCAGTTTTATGTGTATGGATCAGTAGTTTTAAGTACATTTACACTGTTGTAAAATCATTACCACATTCATCTCCAAAAATTTTTTCATCTTCCATAAACTGAAACTCGGTACTCATTAAATACTGACTCCCCACTCCTCCTCCTGCCAGCCCCTGGCAGCCACCACGCTACTTTCTATGACTCTTACTATTCTAGGTACTTCGTATGAGTGGAATCATTCAGTATTTGTCCTTTTGTGACTGTTTCATTTCATGTAGCATAATGTCTGCAAGGTCATACATGTAGCCTAGGACAGGATTTCTTTGCTTTTTGAGGCTGAATAATACTGTATTATAAATACATCTTTTATGTACCACATTTTGTTTATCCATTCATCCATCAACGAATATTGGAATTGCTTCTGTCTTTTGGCTATTATGAATAATGCTGCAATGAACATGAGTGTACAATTATCGTTTCAAGTCCCTAATTTCAATTCTTTTGGATATATATTCAGAAGTGAGATTTCTGGATCATATGGTATTTATATTTTTAATTTTTGAGTAACTGTCATAATGTTTTCCATAACAGCTGCAACATCTTACATTCCTACTAGCAGTACACAAAGATTTCAATTTCTTCACATTTTTCCCAAAACTTGTTCTTATCTTTTCTTTCTTTTTTTTTTTTTTAATAATAATCATCCTAATGAGTATTAAATGGTCTCTTATTGCGGCTTTGTTTTGTATTTTTTTAAAGATTAGTGATGTTGAAAAGCTTTTCACATGCTTATTATTCATGAGATACTTGTATATCTTCTCTGGATAAACATCTATTCAAATCCTTTGCAGATTTTTGTTGTTGCTGTTTCTGATTAATAGAAGTTCTTTATATATTGTGGATATTAGTCCCTAATGACACATATTTGCAAATATTTTCTCCCATTCTGTGGGCTACTTTCATTCTATTGATAGTGTCCTTTGATGCAAAAAAAGCTTTACATTTTATGTAGTCCAATTTATCTATTTTTTTTCTTTTGTTGCTTCTGCTTTTGGTGTCATATTCAAGAAATTATTGCCAAGTCCAATGTCATGAAGCTTTTCCCCCATGTTTTGAAACTAAAAGTTTTATTGTTTTAGCTTTTAAGTCTTTGATCCATTTTGAATTAATTTTTGTATTAAAATATATGGCATAAACTGAGGGTGCAACTTTATTCTTTTGCAAGTAGATATCTAATTTTACCAACACCATTTGTTGAAAACACTATCTATCCTTTCCCCATTGAATGGTCTTACCGACTTTTAACTCTGTTTTAGATGAAAGTAAGGACAGATTGTGCTAACTACAGCTCAAACATTAAGTCCATGGCTTATATGTTTTATATTTCCATTTCACATAAATGTGTAAGATAAGCATGCCAGGTCAGCAGCCCCACATGCTCTGTCTTATGGAGACCCAGATCCCTTCTACCTTGTTTGTCTTTTATCCCTGACATGTACTTTTATATTCCTGGTAGAGATCAGGTTGAAGGCACTTCTTCTGTGGCTCTAAGAAAGGGGCAAATAGCCACCCACCTGCTCCCATATGGTGCCACCCTAGGTGACCCACATGTGGTATCCACTTGCCTTCCATGTGTAAGGTGAGGGCATAGGAAGTGCTAAACACCCAGACACCCAGCCATCATTCCATCCCAGTAGAAATGGGGAATAGGTTTTGGTGGACAGCCGGCAGTGTCCAGTAGTAATCCAGTCCTGTCGCCAGACAATACTGCACTCTCTTTCTGCCACATTGAAATCGACTCATGACCACAACGGAGATACCTACAGTCCCATCCAGTTATACTACCCAACTGAAGTCCAGGACTCCTAGCTGATGTCACACCTCTCCAAGGTGTCTCATGATTCAGTGACCTATCAATTAACAAGTAATTTATCTGGACCCACAAATTATGGAATTCACACAATTATGAATAATCATAGCCAAAGAGAAACTCATTTGGAAAAGAAAAGGATAAGAAACATAGCCAATGATTGGTCTAAAACTGTGATTATAATCTGCAGGGTAGGTATTGTAAGGACTCCTTGCCCCTGCAGTGGAGGAAGTTGCTGCCCTGAAGGAAAATTTCAAACAAGTAAGGCAGGATTAAGGATTTATTTTGGACTTTGTACTCTCTTCCATGGATATATACAAATCTCTGTACTCAAATATCATACTGTCTTGATTCTCTCATTGTATTGTAAATTTTGAAGTCAGTTTAAGTTCTCCTATTTTGTCCTTCAAAATTATTTTGGCTATTCTAGGTCCTTTATATTTGCATATAAATTTTAGAATTAACTTGTCAATTTCCACAGAAATTTTTCTGGAATTTTTATAGAAGTTATGTTGAATCTATAGGTCAATTTGAAGAGAATTGTCATCTTACTAATATTGAGTGTCCTGATATATGAATGTTAAATGTCCTTCTATTTATTGAGATCTTTAATTTCTCTTAGAATTTTTTTTTATTTTTCAGTGTTCAAACACTGTATTTTTTTTTTAAAAAGGTGTTCCTATATCTTTCAATCTTGTTTGTGCTTTTGTGAATAAAATTTTTTCTTGAAATTTATTTTCTTATTGTTCTTTGGAAATACAATTGATTTTTGTATATTGATTTTGCATTGTGTATTTTTGCTAACTGGTTTATTAGATACTATTTTTAAATTGAAGTTATTTGGGATTTTCTACATATCAAATAATATTTTCTAAGAATCAACATAGTTTTATCTCTTCCTTTCCAACTATTTGCCTTCAGTTTTATTTCTGTGCCTTATTGCTCTGGTCAAGACCTCCAGTTCAATGTTGAATACAAATGACAAGACTCTCTACTTTTGTCTAGTTTCCAGTCTTAGGTGGGAAAGAATTGTCACCATTAATTATGCTATTAGCCATAAGTTCTTTATAAATGCTATTTATGTAATTGAAAACAGTATCTTCAGTTCCTATCGGGTGTAAGTTTCCAACATGAATGAATCACTGTTGAGTTTGTCAAATGCTTTTTCTGTACTATTGAGATCATCATTTGGTTTTTGCTTTGTATTCTATCAATATGGTATATTAAATTAAATGATCTTTGGATTTTATATCAATTTTGCATTTTGGTAGTAAATCTCATTTGGATATGTTATATAATATTTTAATATGTTTCAAAAATTGATGTGCTAATAAGTTGATAAGAATTTTTGCACCAGTGTTCATGAACAATGTTGGTCATAGTTTTCTATTCTTGTGCTATCTTTATATGGCTTTAGTATCAAGATAATACTGGCCTCCTGGAGTATGTGGGGAGGTGTACTTTATTTTCTGGAAGATTCTGTGGAATACTGATATTATTTCTTCTTAATATTTTTAATAGAGTTAACAGTTAAGCTATCTGAAACTGTGCTTCCATTTCTGAGAAGATTTTTAACTACTAATTCAATTTCTTTACTTGTTACAGGTCTATTCAGATTTTCTATTTATTTTTGAGTCATAATACACTTCATTGATAGAACATAGAAAAAAACCCACATGATTATCTCAATTTTGCCTTTGTTAAATGCCTTTACTTTTCATTATAAAAAATCCTCAGAAAACAAGGAATAAAAGGGAACTTCCTCAACACGATAAATGGCATTTACAAAAAAAGAAAAAAAAACTAAACTAAAAAAACACACATAGCCAACTTAAGCTCAATAGTGAAAGACTGAAATTTTTCCACCTAAGGTTAGGGAAAAAAAAAGATGTCCACTTCTCCTACTGCTAATTAACACTATAATGGTTATAGCCAGGGTAATTAAGTAAGTAAATAAATAAATAAAATAAAAATTATACAGATTGGAAAGGAGAAATTCATGGTTGACATGATCTTATATATATTAAATTCCCAAAAATACACAAGAAAGCTACTAGGGCTAATAAATGCATAAAAATCACAGGGTACAAGATCAACTCAAAAAATGTACTGTGTCTGTATATATGAGCAAAGAAAAATCTAAAAAGAAATTAAAGAAAATAATTCAATTTACAATAGCACCCAAAAGAATAAAATATCTAGGAATAAATTTAGTCATGAAAGTAAAAGACTTGTATAGTGAATACTATAAATCATTGATGAGAAAAGTTAAACCAGACCTAAATAAATATAACTCAATTTTAATTCATGGATAGAGGGGCTTAATATTATTAAGATGTCAGTACCACCCATAGAGATCTACAGATTTAATGCACTTCTAGTCAAAATTCAAACAACCTTATATGCAGAAACGTAAAGCTTATCCTCAAATTAATATATAATTGTAAGTGGCTCTGAACACCCAAAACAATCTTGAAAAAGAACAATGTGGAAAGATTGACACTTCCTAATTTTGAAAATATTATAAAATTATAATAATTGAAACAGCGTGGTATAACTGTAGAAAAATAGATCGATAGAACAAAATTGAGAGTCCAGAAACAAACCTATTATACATTTCCAGCCAATTGATTTTTGACAAGATTGTCAAATTCATTCAAATGAGAAAGAATGGGATCTTCAATAGATGATATTGGGACAAGTGGATTTCCACATGTAAAGAATGAGGTAGCACTCCCTACAACAAAGCAAATACAATCCAGTACATGGATTCATACTCTAATTATAAGAGCTAAAATCATAAAAGTCTTCAAAGAAAACATTGAGGTAACTCTTCATGACCCTAGATTTGGCAATTGATTCTTAGGTAAGACAACAGAAGCACAAGCATCAAAAGAAAAATTATAGATAAATCGGGCTTAATCGAAATTAAAAACTTTAGTGTATCAAAGAATATTATCAAGAATATGAAAAGACAACATACTTAATGGAAGAAAATATTTGCAAATCATACAACCGATAAAGGATTAATATTCACAATATATAAAGAACTCCAATGCTCAACAAAGAAAAAGACAAACAACCCAATTAAAAAATAGAAAAATGACTCAAATAGACATTTCTCTAAGGAATATGTACAAATGGTCAAGAAGTACATAAGAAGATGCTCAACATCTTTAGACATTAGGAAAATGCAAATCCAAACCACAATGAGATGTCATTTTACATCTGCTGGAATGACTATAAAAACAACAGCAACAACATCATACATACACACATACATAAAATAGAAATCACCAAGTGTTGGTGAAAACATAAAGAAATTAGAACCCTTCTATATTGTTGAGAGTGTACACTCTAACAAGCTGTGAAAAACAGTTGGAAGTTGCACAAAAAGTTAAACATAGGATTGCCATATGACCCAGTGGTTCCACTACTAGTTACATACACAAAAGAATCGAAAACAGGGACTCAGATCCTATACATCAATTCATGGCAGCATTATGTGCAATAGCCAAAGGGTGAAAACAACTTAAATGCCCATTAACAGATTGATTGGTAAACAAAATAGAGTATACACATACAATGAAATATTTTTCAGCAATAAAAAGAAGGAATTTCTGGCATATGCTATAATATAAAATGGATAAACCTTGAAAACATGAAACATTATGCTAAGTAAAATAAATCAAGCAAACAGGGATAAATAATTCCACTTATGTGAAATATCTATAATATACAAGTTTAAGAGACAAAAAGTATTCCAGAATAGAGGTTACCAGGGGTTGGCATGTAGGAGTTCAGAGTTATTGTTTAATGGGTACAAAATTTGTCTTTGGTGATAAAAACATTTTGGACATTGATAGTGGCAATGGTTGTACAATATTGTGAATGCAATTATCGCCACTGAATTCTACACTTAAAATGTTAAAAATGATGAATTTTATGTTACATATATTTTACCACAATAAAAAAAAAACTTTTTGAAAAAGTAAGTAAGTGACAGTGATGGGGACTGGTTTGGTAGGTTCGCGGGGCAGTAGAGTTGGTGAAAATGTGATATGGTGATGAGGGGCAAGCAGTGGTAGAAGATAAAAGTGGAAATTGAGTCAAGGATGAGATCACGAAGGGTCTTAAGGTCAAGGTACAAAATTTTATTTGTTTTGTAAATGTAATGGATAATAATGGAGAGTTTCAAGTAAGGAAAATATTACAATCTGATTTATGATTTAAAAGGATTATTCTACCAACTGGACAAAGAATAGATGATTGAGGTAAGAGTGGAAGGAGTGATCAAAAATAATGAAAGCATATGTACAAAAACAAATTGTACAGAAATGTTCACAGCAGCATTATTCATCACAGCCCCAAAGTGTAAATAACTAAAATGTCCATTGACAGGTGAATAGTGTGTGAAAGATGGCATATCCATAAAATAGAATTTTATTCAGCTATAAAAAGGAATGAATTCTACAACATGGATGAACCTTAAAAACATTATGTTAAGTGAAAGAATCCTATCACAAAATGCCACACATTATATGATTTCTTTTATATGATATGAACAGAATGGGCAAATCCATAAAGATGGAAAATAAATTAGTAGTTGCTAGGGTTTAAATGGAAGGGAGATGGTTAATGACTATATGGGATTTCCTTTTGGGGTGAAAAAATGTTCTGGAATTAAGAAGAGGTAATGATTGTACAACCTTGTGACTATAATAAAAAACCTTGAATTGTAGACTTTAAAATGGTGAATTTTATGGTATGTGAACTAGATTTCAGTTAAAAAACAAGACTGGAAGAAATGAAGCCAAAGTGGAAAAAAGAGACAGAGATTTTCTACTGTGCCATCTAAATTTCCTTATCTTCTTTTAAACTATATATTTGTAGTTATTTTCTTGTTAGTTTCTCTGAGGATTAAAATCAACATCTTAAATTATCATAATCTATTTCACATTAATACCAACTTAATTTAAAAAATATACAAAAAAGTTGTTCCTTTAGTCTTCTTTCATTTCCTTCTCCTTTGTGCTAATATTTTCATGTAAATTGTAACTTAGCACATGCATGCCCAACGAAACATGTTTATAATTATTGTTTAAACAGAAGTGTTTTTAAATATATAGGATTAAAAACAGAGTTATAAATAGAAAATACATTTATACTATGTTTTATACTTATCTAAGTAATTTTCTTCACTGGTGTTCTTTATCTCTCTGTTAAATTTGAGTTATTGTCTAGTGCACTTTTATTTCATTCTGAATAATTCCCTTTGTATTTCTTATAGGACATGTGGGCTAGTAAATTCTTTCAGTTTTTGCTTATCTTCAAATGTCTCAGTTTCTTCTTCATTCTTGAAATATAGTTTTGATGGCTATATAATGCTGAATTGGCAATTTTTTCTATTAAGCGTTTTGAATATCGTCCCATTGCCTTTTTACTTTTACCGCTTCTGATGAAAAAGCAGCCACTGTTCTTCCTGAGGAGCCCTGGCACAGGACGCGCTGCTTCTCTCTTGATACTTTCAAGATTCTCTGTCTTTGAATTTTGAGTGTTTGCTTATGGTATCTTTAGGTGTGTGCTTCTCTTTGAAGGTATACTGCTTAGAATTTATTGACCTCCTTTTATATATAGATTAATGCTTTTAAAATAATTTTGGGGGAAGTTTTTGGTCATCGTTTCTTCAATATTATTTCTAACCTCTTCTCTCTTTCCTCTCCTTCTGTTACACCCGGTATGTGCATGTTGACATTCTCTGGTGGTGTAGGGGGCTGATTCTGGCGATTGCCTAACTTATACTAATCATTCACTGTAGCCTGTAATGTGCGTGTGCTGCATGACGCAGCGGTAACCAGTATTCTCTTCAGATCCAGTTACTGTCTTGGGACATAACAAGAGGCTTAAGTTTCTGCACATAAGTAAATGCTGCCCAGCTCCCACACGGAGGGCCCCCGTGATGGGAGTCTGGAGGCCATAAGATAAGAAGAACATTCCCAAGGTCTGGCCCCACAAGATGGTTGGTTAGTCAAAGACGGGCAACGACCTCCCACGGGGGGGGGGGGCGGCCTAAGACAGGCACAACCGTGGGGGTCTGCCGCTGATCGGGAAAGAGCACAAGTTCTTCTAATGGCTGCATTGTTTAATGTTGCTTATTTCAGCCTTGATTTTGAGTTGTGTCCAGCACTGGCGCCTCAAGTAACTGTTTCTGGATCTGAGACCGTAGGAAATTGTTCCCTTTTGTTACAACTCTGGAGTTAACAGTTATCACTGCTGTGCTCAGATGCTCACGTACAAGGAACTAACCTTGGGTCTGGGAGGTATAAAAATAAAGCGACCAGTACATTGAGCACTCGAGTCATGTCAAGTCTATATGTGTGTCTGTGTCTTTATTTATGTTCTGTGTTCCTCCCCCATCCTGTAATCGGGCCACGACATGGTGGTGTCCATAGGCTCTGTTCATTTTACTTTATTTTTTCCTGTTCCTCAAACTGTTCGTATTAATTTGCCTATCTTTGAGTTCATGGGTTCTTTCTTTTGCCTGCTCAAATATGCTATTGAGCCTTCCAGTGGATTTTTCATTTCATTTATTGGAACTTCAACAACTTCAGTATTTATATTTGATTCTTTATTATAATTTCTGTCTTTTTAATCTCCATGTTCTCCATTTGGTGTCTTTGGAGTCATGTTTTCCTTTAGTTCTTTAGACATGGTTTCCATTAATTTTTTGAATAATTTTCAAATAGCTGATTTAAATCTTCTAATAATTCCAATAATTCTAACTTAGAAGCTTCCTCACGGACAATTTCAATTTTTTTTTTTTTTTTTTTTTTTTTTTTTTTTTTGCTGTGTCTGGGCTAAACTTTCTTGTCTATATAAGTCTCATATTTTTAGGTCAAATGCAGAGTATTTTAAATAATATAATGTGACAACTCTGTTTAGTATAATAAAGACTGTGTATCTGGTCTCTGTCCCCACTTTCTAGCACAGAGGTTCAAAAGTCCTGAAGTGGTGAGTGTCTTTGTTATGCAAATGTGTGGCCCAAGGTGGGCTCTTCCAGATTGCAGCTGGTGCTGCTTTGTCATCAGAAATATCAACTACGTGAATAGACAGTTGAAATTAGACCAGCTCTAACCTGCTGGCAGAGAAGGATGGTTGGATATTGAGTTCAACCACATGGTCAGTTATTCAATCAATCATGTTTACATAATGAAACTCCAATAAAAGCTCTGGCCCCCTGGGCTCTCTGAAGCCTGCTGGGTGGTGAGCATACAGGTGTGGGCGAGGCGAGGCACCCCTCTGGTGTGGTGTGGCTGTGGCTGCCCTGCCTCTGAGACCCTTCCGTATCTTGCTCTGTGGCAGTCTCTTTTACTTGGCTCTTCCTGTGCTGTATCCTTTATAATAAAATTATAAAGACAGCATTTTCAGTGAGCACTGTGAGTCATTCTAGTAAATTATTAAATCCAAGGGCATAAATTTGGGAACACATTTATAGCTGGTTGGTCAGAATTGTGGGTAGTTCAGAGATTTGTGGCTGGCATTTGGAGTGAGGGCAATCTTGTAAAGGATTTTGCTCTTCACTTGTAGGTTCTGCTCTAACTGTGAGTAATTTGTGTCAGAACCAAATTGAAATTGTAGGACTGCCAGTGGGTGTCAGAGAATTTGTGTCAGAAAACATTGTGAAAATCAGATACCATTCCCTTCCCAGGCCTGGGTGTTATTGCTCTGTCTTTCTTTTTTCTTTTTCTTTCTTTCTCTCTTTCCCTTCCTTCCTTCCTTCCTTCCTTCCTTCCTTCCTTCCTTCCTTCCTTCCTTCCTTCCCTCCTTCCTTCTCTCTTTCTCCCTTCCTTCCTTCTTTCTTTCCTTCTCTCTTTCTCTCTTTCTTTCCCTTCTTTCATTGTGTTATTTGCTTGTTTAATTACTTCTGAGAAGGCTCTAGCCTTTGTTGTGCACAGTCACTGACATCTCTGCTTGGTTCACTCACTTAGTGGTCAGCTAATAATTGGACACAGATTTCCTTATACATCTGGAATCAATTCAACTCCTTTTTTGCCCTTTACCAAGAGACTATGTGCATGTATTGAGGTATACCTTCAACACACAGACAGTGGAACACTCTGCCTTATCCTTCACTTCCTGCTTGTGTTAAACCTCCAGGTCAGCCGGATATGAGAAATTAGGGATTTTTTCCCATCAATTTTGGGTGCGTGTACAGCCCTTGGCATGTACACAGCCTTGTGTATGAACACATTCTTCTAGGTTCCCGGGAACAGGTTGTATTTCAGAGTCCCTAGGGACTTCCCATTGCTCAGCTTTCACTTGGCAGCTGTTGTCCCCCTATTATTATCCACACTATCATTCACACTTCAGGCATCCACAAAGTTAATAAATTGCCTATAATTATTTTCAACAATTGCCCCTGGAAAAAAGACATTTAACACTTGGCATACTTCAAATCAGATCAAATACAGCCTTGTAAGTGGGGTCTTCCAAGGAAGACCAGATAGGTCAAACATAACTCTTTAGGAATGAGATTTTTAAAAAAAGTTCCAACCTTGCTTTGTCCCCTCCAGCTACCAACATGCTAGTTTTTATTGTGACTGCAGGTTTTTTTTTCAAGGGTTCTATGCCATTGGAGAGTGAGGGTAAAATCTACATTTACTATTCTTACTGAGATTCAGCAGTTTTTCTTGAATAAACTTGATTGTTGCAAGCGTTTGTTTAATTTCCAGAGTTTCAAAAATGTTCGTTATGACATGCTTAAAATAATTTTCTCATTGTTTTTATGGAAGAGAGAATTTTAGAGGTCATTACTCTATCATTTTTGCTAATATCCTGCCATTCCAATTTTTTAATATGTTTATGTTTAAGAATTTTTTGATCAATTTTATTATAGAGACTTCCAAATCTCTGTTTTGTAAATTTAATCTCTAGGCCCACTCAGGACTCAGGGACAGTTTTGTTGTTCTTTTTTATTTTTAATTCCTGGATATGGACCATACTTTACTATTTCATTGTATGTTTCATAAGTTTTTGATGAAAAATGGAAATTTATGTATTATATGGTATAAGTCCTTGTTTTGATTTTTTTCTTAAGTGATGATGTCCTTGGGATTTTTATTTTAAAGTTTGTCTTTGTTATTTGTTATTTGTCTTTTCCTGGGGCTTTTGTTTGTTTGTTCTTTGCTTTTTAGTAACTTCCTTGGACTTAATCTGAAAAATCTCTGGTCAGTGGTGTGCAGCCCCTGATATTTCTGCTTGTAATTTTATTTTTTATCCTGTCTTCTTAGGGCTCATCTCTTTCTCTGCACAGCTTAGGGGTGAGTCACTGGTTGGGTTCAGATCGCTCCAGCCAGTGAGGTTTCATTTGCTGTTGACAGGTCTGCTCTGTGTGGGCCGCAAAGCATGTGCCATGAGCTGGGAGGCTTCGGTACTGTCCCAGGTCTTCCTTTCTGCCTCTCCCTTCTGGGGCTTCTTGAACTGACCACAGCCTCCCAAACAACTGCGTGTGTGTTGAGTGCTCACCTGCTTCAATCTCTCCTTTCAAATGAGGATGTAGCCTTCCAGTGGGCAAAAGGGATGGTTGGAGGGCTTACCTGTTTCTTCCATGCTTACCATGGGTATGGACTCTTCCGGCTCAATTCCCATCAAGACTGCTGTTATTAATAACAGTGCCAGTGGGTGTGAGCTTATCTGCTCTGTTCCACATCAAGTTAGTCCTTTGCCAGCAGAGCCACTGGCTGTCATGGCCAGTGTTTCCAGGTCACACTACTGAGCTACTGAGCTTGGCTGGCAGCAGGGAGAGGTAGCGCTGGGAGCAGCTCCAGGTAAGACACAAGTGCTCTCTCTCCAATTTCGGCAGTTCTTCACGGGTGTATGTTTCTCTGTTTATTGTTTATCTTTGGTCAATTTCTGGAGTCTTGACAAGGTAAAGGTGTTTTTCCAATTTTGTTTAGTTTTATAGTTTTTTTTTTCCCTGTTTTGTTTGGAAGGGGAGGTGAGGACTTCCTGCCTCTTCACTCCATCATGGTGCCTCCGCCCTTTCTCCCTGCCCTAGTCTGGTTAATTTCTCTTTGCCCTTTAGTGTCATCTCTGGATTGCTTCCCTGACCCCATCCAGCCTAGGACTGATGCCCTTTCTTTCTGTTTCCATGGTATCCTGCCTGATCCTTTACTTAGCCTATATAAAGTTACATGAGGAGTTCTTGTTTACGTACTTGTCTCCAATGTTGGCTGTAAACTCCTTGAGGGCAAGAACTGTATCTCGTTCCCCTCTTTGCCTCCAACGTGAAGCACAATGCTCAGCCTTCAACAAGAGGACTACAAATGTTCATAAAAATTTCTATTAGTATTAATATGATGAAAAACTTTTATCAGTATGTGTATACTGTAGACTGCAAACTGTTATAAACAAAAACCAAGTTTTATTCTTTTTTTCCCCTTTTTTTCACAGAAAGTTACAAGATACTACAGACTCATTTGGTGCTAAAATACCAACATTTTAAGTGAATATTTGAAGTTTTATACTAAACTTTTTATTTCATCCTAAAATGTCATGAAGTCTCTCACCTACTGGACTTTGTACATCAATTAATTAATTCATTAATCTGTGCCTGAATAAATCATGCCTACCTTCCTTGAGGAGTCAAATTCTCATTCCTGAAATCTCAAAGATCACTAGATATAGGAATAATTTTTAATGCATTTTTGCTTCATTGTTCATTGAGGCTAACTGCTATCGCTTCCTTTTTCCTCTCATCTATGTCTCTATTAGAGCACTTATACTGTATCCAAATTCCTATTTACTTTATGGTGAAGAAGTAAATTTACCTCTATATCTTCAGCACCAAAAAGAGTAAGGGTTCAGGAGAAGTTTTGACATAAATGGATTAGAGTATATTCAATTAAATGTTTATAAAATATTTAAAATAACAAAAATTTATATGAGACCTTAATCTTCTAAGGAAGAAACTTATCTCTTATATTTTATGTCTCTCTTGACACAATAGTTGTTTGGGTTATGAGAATGGAATACATTCATATTGACCCAGATTACTTTTTATTTTTATGTGTGGTGAGTTTATTAACAACTATATCTAATATTTGCCCAAATGTTCTCATTCAACTATCCTCAAATGTATAGGTACAGAAAGAATATTGTGCATGTGCACATGGTTTTAGCCATTACAGATTTATTACTTTGCCAAAAATTAGTATTTTTCAACTGTTTTGCATATGTGTGATTAAAATCAACTTATGTTACAGAATTCCAATTCCAGAAGTAACATATCAGATATTAGACAGATAACATACAGGCAACCTTCAGAATAAAGGTAGAGCAAGTCAAAAATCAACAGTTTGATATTGCTATTCAAATGGTAAAAAACCTTGAGAAAAAGTTTTTCTGTGGGGGCCTCATAGGAGAATCTGAGCTCCCAAGCTCAACTGGTTGCATAATCTTGGCCACATCATTTAACTTCACCTCTCTGAACCTCAGTTTTGGCATCAGTCAAAAGGGGATAATAGAACTTATAGGAATGCCTGGATCTTAACAAACTCCAACAAATGTTAGTTATTTTTACTATAACAATTATTATTATCATCATTATTGTCATTCTTGTGGCCAAGTAGCTGGAAAGTAGGAATGTTTTACATCAGGGAAACTTACAGCAATTTAGCCATTTCCAGGTAAGGATTCTTTTGCATTAGCAAAGCAGAGTGCTTCTCTTTAAGCTAAATAAATTCAGGTATGCCAATCCAATAAAGGTGCCGAGCGGAACACTGAAAAGAATAAACACGTCTGAGAAGCAATAAGCGTTTTCAATTCTGTGAATTTCAATGTCAGCTAAATTACTACACAGTGTAGCTTTTACAGAGACATGCTGCCTGTATCATGATTAAAAGTCTTTACATATGGAGGAAGTGGTTTCTCCTGCCTTAAGCAATTCACGCCATGTAACCTTGCACATCTGCAAGCAGCACAGCCACAAACAGGTCATGCTCTCATGCTCTCGAAAACCCAAAAATCCTGCTGCCAGTCGTTGGTCTCAGGCCGCTCCCTTCCTCGCGCCCTCCTTCTGTGCCTTGCTCCTGTCCTCTTTCATAGTAAGGTGCTCACCTGTAGGCCTTATGCTTCCGGTACACAGACGGCAGGCATCCTGTATTGTCAGGGCCCCGATTTCACACCTGCCCCCAGGACTTGTGGGCATCGTCCACAGCAGGCTGCTCTGACAGGCTGTGACCTGAGCCATGGGAAGCACTTTGAAGCACAGTGTCAAGGTGGCTCAGCCTTTTACGGGCTCCCCCATTTTTCTCAGAAATGCCCTTCTTAATGGATGTGTTTTTACATGCAATGGAAGCAAAGTGAAAGACAAAAGTCTGTTTCTCAAAAGCTACTTAGAAAGGAGGTTCAGTATGTGTGGGGAGGATCATAATGGCCTTTTCCTTTTCTCTAGAAGTCTTTGGTCTAAAAATGACAACAACACCACAAAGAAGAAAAAACATGTTCTCCTATCATAATATACCCTACCTTTCACACTTGGCAAAGTTGCCTACTTCCATATTCTAAATGAATTACTGAATGTATTCGATGACCATTCTTCAGAACACAGGCTTTCTTTTCTCCCAAGGTGAATACTACATTTCATTACCTTTGGTGTCATGGGTACTTTGGAGACTCATAAAACTGTAACACTTTTCTCAGAAAAATGTATGCATTTTATCCAGAAACTCAGCATGCAACTCACATGGTTCATAGGTCCGCCTGAAATGCAAACATTTCAAAAACCTGGCATATGTGCTTGTGTGCAGCGTATAAACGTGCTTACACTTAGTTATAATGTAAGTAATGAAAGCTGAACAAATTAGAAATAATGTTGACATTTGCTGGGCAGTCTGTACATCAAAGGCAATTACAGAGTAGAAAAGCTAAGTTAAAGTGTAACTTCAAGTTACTAAATAATCACCGCTTGATCACATGTTTTACTTGGTGTTGAAATCAGATAATCGATAGTGACCACTATGAGGCTATGCACGACCAGCCCGTCCTGAGCTTTCACGGAGACACGGTTGCAGTCGGCCTCTCAGTGGCTATTGCAGTCTCCTTGGAAATCTCAGGCAATTACCATTCTGTATCTTTGCCTTGCATCTGCATTCTCCACTTTCTGATAGGCTCTCCTTTTTTTTCCCTGAAAAGTTTACAGTTTAAACACATGAAATTTCAGCCAACGTTGTTTGTATAAAATAATGAAAAGAAGGAAGCAAAAAAGTTTGTTGTCGTTGTTTTACAATACACCGATATGAATATACCTTTGGGAAAAAGATAAATTGGGTTGGAACGTATAAAAAAGTAACATTGGAAATGGTTAAAAATAGTCTTTCTTCTTCTCCCAAGTTTATGTAAAGGCACAATAGAATAAGCTTCTTACAGCGTTGGGGGAGATAGAAAAAGAGAAAGCTTATGAAAATTATGCAATATTTTACAGAAGGAAGCCAAGTAGGGAAAAGGAGACTTTTTTTGAGAAAATGAATGTTTTCTTTTATTTTGCTTTATTTTGACAGCGTATGCATTAGATAGAATTGACCATTTTAACCATCTTTGAGTGTACAGTTGAGTGGCATTGACTAGTAGCCTTGTTTAGCATCCGCCACCTCAAGGCATGTCGAGAACTTTCTCATCACCCCAAACTGAAATTCTGCCCCATTAAACAGTGAGTCTCCCTTCTCCCCTTGCCCAACTCCTGGCAGCCACTGTTAGACTGCCTGTCTCTATGCAATTGACTATTCCAGCTCCCTCACATATCAATACGGTTTTAGTGTATCATTTACATCCAAGACTTCTTCCTGGATACGATGATTTTAGGATTGATAGCAGGATTCTCTGTTTGCCTGAGGACCATAATGAACAGAACAGAGATGGAGCTTTTTTGTTTAAAGGGCAATGAATAAAGTAAGCTATCTAAATTTTATGGCAATAAAAATGAAATAACACAACTAAGTAATTAGAACAACATTATTTTTATGTTGTTGTAGGGAAGGCAAGATCCCCCGTTCCCTGTAGAATATTTTTAAGGCCTAAAGTTTCACAGAAGACAGATATAGTCTCCTCAGAATTCTTCATTGAATTTTCATAGCTTCTCAGCTTAGCCATTGTTAGACTCCCTTAATGGGAATTTTCTATCTCCTTTCTGTACTTTCAACTGCCTCTTACAAAGGGAATAAATGGAAATCTTGGAGAAGGACAGAGAAAGCCACAAGCAGTGCAGGGGGCTCTCTTCTCACGCTCACAGGCAGATCTCTCTCCAAGGACCTCTCCAGGGGGATCTCTGGGAGGGAGGGAGAGGAAGATATTTAAGAGGAAATACTGAATAAGATGCACATCTTTGAGAACCTCAAGAATCTGCTGCTTTGCAGAGAGGGATGGGAACAACGGAGACTTGAGAAGCTATGAAATATGGATGCCATAAGCACATAGACTGAGTGTGTCTTGTTCCCTTCTCTCTTCACTGTTTTCAGTAATGAAGAACTACCAGTTGAAGGTGTCCTCACACATTCCTTACTGAGGTTGGGAAGAATGAGGTGTTTTCCTAGGCATACATTTAGAGTTTATGTTGGATCACATTATTGGATATGCTTACATTGAGGCTCACTTTACTGTCTCTCATGCTTATCCACATAAAATAATACATTTTTATATATTATTTTCCAAAGTAAAATGTGCAGTCTGGTTTATATTATTTCATATTTTGAGAGATAAAATTCAGATTTATAATTTAAAATTCATTAGTTCTTTTAAAAAGTTTATTTAAAGAACTAGAAGACAAGGTCAGGAGGTAAATAAATACATTATCTAAAAGATTTTGCTATGAAGTGTATAAACATGATATAAATATTTTGTAAAAGACAGAATGCTGAGATAGCTAGATATATATTTTTTTCCTCAGCAAAGACAGAATGAATTTGTCTTAGCTATAAATGCCAATATTTTATTATTATTATTATTATTTTATTTCCTCTTATTATGGGGGTACAAGTATTGTTAGGGATACATATATTGCCCCTGCCACCCCTCCCCACCCCACCGTGCCAGAGCTTCAAGCGTGTCCAACCCTCAGGTAAATGCCAATATTTTAATGAAAAAATCTATTAATCTAGTCAATTCATAGAAGCTGTGTTGTTTTAATCCTCCTAGGTGTCCTTATATTTAAAACTATGCTGCCACTCTTAAGAATCATTCAGTGGTGACTATTCTGCCAGACTTTCAAGATTCTGCAGGTGAGAAGATATTGGCTAAGGTCAGATGATTAAAAACTATAAGTTAGCCTCAATTAATATCACCAATTGACTTGCCTCTGTATGCGTTGTAATGATTTAAGTAAAATATTAAATTAAGTTAAAATTCTAATTCATTTCTATTATGGGTTATGAAGTACTTTAGATGTTTTTATTTCCCCTCTCGCTTGGGTTAAAATAAACCAAAAGCTAAAGATCTAGATTGACAGACCTGCCTGCTTTAGTGCCCTCACCTGGACAAAACCCACAGCCCAGTCACACTGTGGGGCTTCTCTGTCCTCTGCTGGCAGGAACTGTGCAGGTGCTGGGATTGCCCAGTTATAAGCTAGCGAGTCAGCTTGCCACTGTTAAATGCATGTTGGCAAAAGACGCAAGACTCCAGGGTCAGAGGACTTTGTTACTCATGACATAGCAAGCAGAATGAGCTTCATGCTCACATCAATTTCTTTTTGCCTCCAAGTCCCCTGGGGATGATGCAGAGGTGGACCTAGGTAGACGTTGGATTCACAGTGAGTTTGCGTCACAGTTGAGGAACACTGAGCCCAAGAAACTCTCCATTTTATAAGGGACCTGCAAGCAGACCTGCTCAACTTTTGCCACGACAGAAAAGATTATCTTTATTATTCTGGTCATAAAAATATTTTCGTTCCCCTGGAGGAAGGCACTGTACTACCTCTATCTTCCAAGGATGTTTGCTATGCAAATATTCTTGAAAAGATAGTACAGGACAAAAGCTATCACAACACATATAGAAACTCTGCAGAGAATCCCCTCATCCCAAAGCCTGGCTCCTTGTCTCCTGAATATCCTGAGTTAGAGTGAAAGATCTTTTCCTGTGGACATTATCATAAACCAAAGATGGGGGAAGGGAAGGAAGAAAGTATCAAAGTAATACTTGTAAAATGCTTTTATGTTATAGCTTTCAAGCACAAAAATTCACACGTAAATTTCTATATCACTTCCAATCCAAAAGGATTAAGATTTTAATATGGATCTAATAGAGGCCCTACAGAAAATTAAATGATTACAATCAATTTTTCTATTTTATACCATTACTCAATCCATAAAAATTAAGAAATAAGGCATACACATATATTTGTCTAAAAATTGAGGTCGTACTAACATATTTTAAATGTAAAATAACAATTATAATTGTGGATATAAAATGTGGTGTTCTGTATGTTGTTGATGAATTTTAAGGTTTTCCACTGAATTCTTCAAATATATTTGTTGAAATGTTGAAGACACTAAAAAGACTTCTTTATGATAAATTTTCTTTAAATAGAACATATGCAGGTACATGAGTAAACATTTACTAGTTTAACAAAATGTCCTTTAACCTGTGTAAAGTACTAAAGGATTTCCAATAGAAAATTACACTAAAAATTCTCAGAATTTATTCAGTATTCTTATAAAATGCTTGTGACATTAAGAATTATTTGTTAGCTGTTGTGATTACATAAATTGATCCATGTCATTTTCCTTAGAAATAGATTTTTTTAAATGTCCAAACATAGTCCATTCATAAATTTGTTCCATAGGCCAATGTCTATAAGACTTTTTCCAACATTTTCTTCTAGAATTCTTATAGTTTCATGCCTTAGGTTTAAGTCTGTTATCCAGCATGAATTGATTTGTGTGTGTGTGTGTGTGGCCTTCCTTTTATTTTCTTTTTTTTTTCCTTTT